>APFE030820906.1:21876-48685 GCA_000404065.3 Pinus taeda | reverse complement strand
CAGGAGGAGTAAAAACTTTGGGTGAAAAAGGAAAACGAGGTGGAGAAAAACCGACTGAGTTGTCCAAAAAGTTGGTCAACGAAAGATACCAAGTGGTAGCTCGAGGGGGACTGTAAAAAATAGATTCACGCTCTCTGAGATCGAGAGAAGGTATATCGTCTTCAAGATAAGAAGCGCGATCCGCTTCTGGGGTAATCTCTTCAATAGAAATCAAACCAGAGGGGAGATCTTCAGTAATGACTCTTTCTACCTTGGGTGAACCGGGACCACTAGAAGATGGAGTAACAGGTTCGGATATTTGAGGCTCTTCACCTATAGCACTGGCAGATGCAACACTACCAGTAAGTTCAGAAACCTCAACCGCTTCAGAATCGTATCCTTCTTCAGGTGAAAGCAATCTAGTGCCACCAGGAGAAACAAGAAGTTTTAATCCTTCGAGACGAGGCCGAATTTCTTCAGGGGGTTCACCGCTTGATCTACGGGCTTGCCTTAATAGATCGGCCACAGAAATAACTTCAAGAGACTCGCCTCGAAGTCTACGGGAGCGTCTCGGTGGTTCAGCCACAGCTAAAGATTTTTAACTACTACACACGAAATCAAAGTAAAATCTCAAGAAAAACACGTATGGTCACTAAAGAACCAATCAATTTTGAAACACACGCTTAAAAATCTACGGCGTCAAACCAATCACAAACAGTAGCTTCCGGACCAAAAACACTAGTTGGTGATGAAATCCAACCTCGTAGGATTCAGTACAGAAAGAGCGGGTGGAACAGTTACCCCGGCAACCTGCTTAATGAATAGACTGGACCAAGTTCCTCCACTTTAACCGTCTCAAGTGAAGTGAACCCCCCCCAAAATCCAAGTGAGTCTAGCCGATGTCTGCTCCAGGTATAGTGGGATCTTCCCACCACCGTCACCTTGGGTAGAGAATCCTAAGATAATCGTCACTAAGGTCACCAACAGCAACAAATACACCTGGGGGAACAGTCTACACTCCGACAGCACGCAAGGGCAGAGTATCAAGCTCAATCCCCTTACCGGCTCCTTGACAATAATCCAAGGTTTACCGATAAGTGACCCTTGGCTCCTCGACAATAATCCGAGGTTTATCATTTGTAATACGTGCGTGTCTAGCGTCATTCCCAACGAGGGAGGATTGATCCCCTCACTGGTTCGGACACGAGCTCGTGCTTCTCCTTTAAGAGGAGGTTTCCCAGAGTATAAATGCAACAGCTGGATTTATCCTATCACAAGATAAGCTACTTGTTTGGTTTAATAGTCTTGGAGAGTTAATTACTCACCTACTCCAAGACACTAGCCTGATCTATATTGGTGCTTCAGAGCCCTAGTAAAATAAAAATTTCTAAGTTAATTTTACTTTAAGCGTTGATTTTAATGGTTGTTCTTTAGGACAAAGGTAATGGAGATGAAACTTGATGGTGTATAGACTCGACTCCAATTATGTAAAAGATGCACCTAAGATGATTTGATAATTTTCTCTTTTCGATGAAAGTTCTAATTAAGAGAGTTGAAAGAATGCAATCTTTTCGATAAAAACAACTTTCTCAAAAGACAATCAAAGAAATATTTCTCTTTATCTTTCCAAGCGCACAAAACATGACCACTTTTTATTTCACGAAAAAATTCCTTTCTCTTTCAAAGACATCAAATGTTACTCTAAAGCAAATGTCGCAAAGGAGATCGTTGATATTTTCCTAATTAATAAAAACATGGAAAACTAATCTAATCAATGAAATTTCAAGATCTATAAACTATGAAAAATCACTCAAAAGCAAATCAAAGGAACTGTACCTAATCTTTCACTAACAAGTTAATCTAAGAAGCAAAAGCTTACTAGGATGATTCCGGGATGTTTTTCTTGGCAATGATTAATCCAAGGACTAGTTTATGCAGAATCACAAACTAATCAAAACAAAAACTCAATCTCTTTTTGTTCTTTTTGAAAATGAAATTCACAACTTTAAATGAACAAGTTATATTGAAATTTTGCAAAGAGGCAACACAAAGGTAGGTCGCTCACGAGGGTAGATTTCGCGACTGGCCCGACTTCTAAGAAGACTGACAAAACCAGAGATATCTAAGGCTTTGCGACTTCTAAACCCAAAGTCACTACAGGACCAATATAAAAACCAAACCCTAAGGCTAAATCTCAAGGAATTTCACTAAAACTTTCGACACTAATGGAAAAAGTATAGGTGAAGATTTTTGACAGTCAACCAGTGGATCTGGGTAGTAAAGACTAAGAAAACCAAAATCTAAAAGGAAAAACTGATAAAAAAGGGAATTTTCTTAATTTGAACAGGGTACGCAGGCAGCCTATTTAACCAGGTGTGTGCACGCTCTGTGTACACAGAAACAGTGCGTACAAGTACGCACTGTGTCCAACGCAGAGGGTGCGTACTACTGTAAAACAAAGGAAACCTAAGTTCTAACTCGACCCTAACTAAGCCACCCAAAAACACAGTCAAGCAACCAAAAAGCAAAAGAAACAAGACTCTTTTCAGATCAAAGTAATGCTCAAAAGAAAAATCAATCACATCAATGGATTCCCCAGTGGAGTCGCCAATTTGTCATGCGAAAGAGTTATTTTTGCGGACAAACCTAACCTCCCTAGAAGCCTAAGACTTTCTAGTGACAAACAAGACAATTAAGAGCAATCCTTCTCTAAACATGCATTATCATACGAGAAACCAAGTATTTTCGATCCTACCTGAAGTCCAACGCTGTTGTAGCAGTCCAGCCTCGTCGATCCAGATGAGCTCCTCCTTCACTTCGAAACCTGCATACACTAACAATCAAACGATTACATAACACCTGAATATCTCATAAAACAAAACATATTTAACATATAGACCAAGGAGTATATGAAACAATTCATTAATAACAAATTATTGAGAAGAATGGACTTATTTGTATTAATAGGAAACAAAAGAAACCATTACAACCTGAGCCTTGGTGTTGTGCAAGCTCCTCCTAGGGTCCAACAAGAGATTTCCTCTACTTTGACAAGCTCACCCACTCCCAATATGGCAATAAGAAAGGATAGTGATCTCTCCTCACAAGTCAACAATGGAAGTCCTAATTCCAGCAGCATTTACCCTTTGGAATGTTCAGCTTTTAACCTCCCCTCCTTTGGCCCAATGCCTGTATTTATAGTATTCTAGAGGAAGTTATTCAGTTCCAACATCAATGGGATACTCCCTCTTTTGGATGGGGTAGCTCCTCTCTTTATGGGATAAGTTCCTCTATCATAGGGATGCATGAACCATCTGGAGGCGCTCAATACACGTCAAACACTCTTCTAGAAGGCTCTAGAAGTGACCACAAGTAACTTTTTTAAAGATGAAACTCGCGCCTTTTGACCTTTACAGGGGTACGCACCCATCCTTTGGCTTACAGAGCGTACAAGTACCAGGTAGAGTATGTTTGGAGTGCGTACACGCAGGTAAGGTAGAGAGAACCTGCGTACCCAGAGATAAACATGTTTTTAACTGACTTTCTCTCTTTTTTGAAGTTTTGACATGAAGAGTAGAGGTATGAGGCTTGACAAGGAGGATAATATGACTATTGATGGAGCCATATTAACTGTAGATAGTCATGGTGACAAATTTCAGTGTAACAGTACCCTTCATTCCTTTCTCGGCTAAACACATTCACATAGCTATTTTTTATCACAATTGTTTCGATTCAAGAGGAGGGTAATATATAATTGCGAGTTTAAGATAATCAGATTATGAGTTTTCATCTCTTGTGTTTCTCCATTGCCAGAAGGCCTGGATAGTACCTTGATGGAGTCACTATAGAAACACAAGCATTTCTTCACTTCCAGCGATCATGGATAGTACCATGGTGAAGTTACTTGCTTCACCTCTCTACGCAAGAATCCTTTCTCTTATTTCAGCCTTTATTTATTGTATATATTTATAGGACAATGCTTCGACACTTATTATTTCACTCGAGTGGAAGAGGGGTCCCGACTTATTAAGAGAAGAAGAGTTTGTCCATCCAGAGAAGCATAATTTTACCTCTGATGTAGGTTTACTTGCTATAGATTTTCCCCTTGTCCTTCTCTACTTGATTGGATCAACATGAAAAACATTGAAACATTAGAACACCAATATTAGAAACGAGGTTCCTAAAATAGATACAGATAACGAGGTTCTACACAAATATTTCGTCACGAAAGGATCGTATTTTCCATTAAAACATCACTCACCAAAATATATAAACCTAATGTAGAGAACATGATAACCTATAAGTCAATCATTGTGCGTTGTCATAATTTCCCTTTTCAAATTTTGCCACATTGTATTTCGAGCCAAAGGGAACATCCTTCATGCAAAGTATTATTAAACA
Organism: Pinus taeda; assembly: GCA_000404065.3. Taxonomy (NCBI): domain Eukaryota; kingdom Viridiplantae; phylum Streptophyta; class Pinopsida; order Pinales; family Pinaceae; genus Pinus; species Pinus taeda. Next base: position 44,305 of record APFE030820906.1, on the reverse strand, counting down.
AAACAAAAAATATGAGATAAGACACAAAAGGGAAACAAAATCAAAAGGACAAAGAAAATGGAGGCTAAACTGGAAACAAGATGCGAGAAAAAAGTAAGAAAACACAAGAAAGACTACAAAGAGTAAGTCGAGGATGAGTGTGCAATGGAGACTAGTTTGTAGATAGACCTACTCCTAACCTAACCAACTATAAGGTAAGGGTCAAGTGTAACTAAATTTCCAATGTAGTCATTATAACTTATCCCAACATACATACAAAAATATACAAAAAAATAAAAGAGATATAAAAAAATGTGAAATAGAAAAGATAAGATCTATAATAAGGTGCATAACAAATTGAAGATATCTCCTATCATGGGAAATATATGTCATATCCACTACTTTTAATCAACTTCCGATCTTATATTTTTGATGAAAACCATAATCAAACAAAACTCGAAGGCTTCCTGTGAATGCATCTTCATCTGTACTTTCCTCCTTAACAAGCATGAGAAAAGATCAAAGCTTGTTATTATCAAAAGGGCTTGCTAATTATGATACTTGCAATTGATCATAGATTGGATCATGAAATATGAAACAATCTTCTTGAAAACTCGTAAATCCTTGAAAATATGAATTTTCCATTAAAGGTATTGGATCAGGATGAGAATATTGTGAGGGAAAATGAATGTGATCATGTTCAAAAGGCTTATCAAGATAGTGAGGGAGTGACATAAATATCATCGAGGGTTGAAGTGCCTCAACTGCTTGAAAAGTATCTAAATAGTGAGATGATAAACCATAAATATCAAAGGATGTAGAACAACTATCAAGAAGTATGTTGGTGGGAGAATAAGCTGAATGAAAGTCATTAGGACCAAAATTATGATCAGATGGACTGATTAAAGCATAAGATTCTCAACTAATAGACAATAAATATAGATTAGGTTTAATAGCTTTGAAAACAATATGAATAATAGAATCATCTTCTTCACATGATGAATGTAACAAACCATTCCTTTGTAGTTGGTGACAAATTGTAATAGCATCATAATCATAGAAAGAATTGAAAAGGAATGTCAGTATAGCAAATAAATGAAGCTAGTCAGGATGTAGTGGATCAAAAAGAGGAACATGATTCACCAAATAACTCAAGCATTCAGTAACACTCAAGAGTATTTATGGAACAATGAAGAAATTGATTAGCGGTACAACATTCACTGGAAATATAGGAGCTGATTGTTTTCAAAAGAACTTGATAATAAAGAGTCCTTCAGCCAATGATGATGTTTAAAATGATCAGCTTCATATTTTTGTGCATCCATGAAAGGTATACATTCCAAACCCAAATTTGGCACAAGAGATTTGCATCAAGATGAACTAACTGAATTAGAATCTTCAATCTAATCAGAAACCAATTTTTGAAAATCAAAAGGGTCATATCCAAAATACCAAACATCTTTCAAGAGGGAGTTTACATCTAGTGAAACCATGCTAAGAAAATAATTTTGTGATAAAATCTAAATCTGATTTAATTTGAGGATCTTACCAGAGTTGCAAGAACTTGACATATCCATTAACAAAAGTTGAAGTGCACCGACTCCCAAATGAGTCCCGGAACTTTCAAATATTGTAAAATCATGTTGTGAAGATTTAATCAAACTCATGCATTATGTATGCATAGGTACCATCAATAGCTTTAATTAGACCACTACTATCCAAATGGAAACCATCTACATCACTATTTTGATCATATTCTAAAACTTGGACAACCATCTTACTCAAGTCAAAATATTCTTCTACTTGAGCATCTAAGCATGGATAGATTGGATCAATCTTATGGGTAACCCGAATAGAAGAATTGTCTTCATGCAACACTGGAAATAACAAGAGATAGAATGGATACTCAATGATTTGATTTCTCACTTCTTCATCATGGATGACCTCACTTCCTTGTGACAACTCAAAATTATGCTTATCGGGTGGGAGATCATAACTGTAATACATATAAGTAAAAGGAGACAAGGAATGAGGAATTGAATCAGAAACTTCCATGAAAACATATTTTTTGATTGAAAGAGACTCTTGATTTAAATATTTCAAATAAAAATTTTCTTGGGAAATTGAAAGATCAGTAGGTGCACTTGGGCCTTGATCATCATATACATCAATGGAATCATCATCATTAGAATGATGGTTTCCCAAGAGTATTGATTGGTTAAAAAATCAACTCCATTCGATTTACTATCAAGATTAGTAGAATGAAAATCATCCAAGAATGAAGGAACAACATCTTGACATAAAGGGTTTTGAAAGAGGGAAGATCGATCAAAAGTATATTCACCTCCCTGCTCCTATACATATGTAATATAACCACCTTGTACTTGATCACAATTTGAACCTGTTGAAGGCTTGAAGTGTCTGCCTCAACATTGGGGGAAAACCACTCAGTTGGGACCTTAGATCAGATCCTTTTCCATTTGGGATGGAGGCTCTAACTAGAAATTATGGGAACAATTTCCCTTAAAACAAATTATAAAAATGGATGAAGTATATAATTATGATTGCTAAGATGTAATTAAAGCTAAAAATAAAAATTGATTAAACTAAATATCTATCTTGGGAAAACTTATCTATATATGAGATTCAAAATGATATCATAAACAACATGAAAATATATATTATCTTGTTATTATGAGATTAAAGAAGATAATGATAACTAACTTAATTAAATAAATAATTAAATTAGTTGATGAATTTGTTATACATATAATATATCGTTGTTTATACATATAATATATGATTTCAATCACACATATTAGTAGTGAAAACTGTACAATTTCTTTCAACACATATATGATAAACGTAATCAAATAACAATTCAACTCTTAAGAAAAGCAATAGACATATAATAGTAGTCGATATAGCGTAATACTGCTGATGAGAATATAGTAGTGGTTCAGGTTTCTATTAAGAGGAACTTAAGTTAAAATAGTGCAAAAAAAGCCTTCTTTCCAAAATTTAGAACCCTTTCTCCTTACAAATGGAGGAGATTTATAGTTTCAAAATGAAATACAAATATCGAAGAGTAAAAGCATGAAGCAGTTTTAACAAACAATGCTTAAAATAAACCAATGAGACATTTTTATAATTTGTTATAACAACTTGACTAGGCTTGTGAAGAGGAATTTCCTCCCATTTGTTGCTAAAGTTTGTAAATATCTGTCATGGGCTTCAATTTAGGTGGAGTCTTCCGCTGAATCGACATCTGACTAGTAAATCTGGCATCCCTTAATGTTGGAAACATGTGGGTGGTTGCGTTTGATAGGAATCTGAGCATTAACCAATCATTATGAGGCTTGACTAAGAAATTCCAATAGAATTCCATGTCAACTTTAGATAGTTTTTCAATTGCTTCAACCTGTTTTTTTGGATAATTCCTACCACGTTTTGGTTAGTAGTTTGATATTTGGTAGAGCTCCCTCGAGGCAGTTTGAAATGAGATTCGCCTAAAAAAAATTATCATTGATGCTTTTAATGAGGTTGTTAGAGATATCTCTTGCATTGAATATTGTTGTATCTTCATGATTAAGGTGGATCTGCCATTCTCTTAAGACTATTTCTTTGTGTGAATCCTCTATCTAGGGATATTATCTAATCTCCCATCAACATTGTTTTTCCACATTATGAAACCTGCAATATTTTCTTCAATATCATCAAAATATGTTCTGAATTCGGATAATTGGTCCACTAGGGAACTAGCTGTGTGACACAAATCATGAATAACGGCTAACTTTTGACATAATACAATTTATTGTTGAGCAAGGAGAGTATTTAATTCTTTGCTTCCTTTTTAAACTCTGTTAATTCATGATTAACTTTAAGTTGTTGAATCATGTTTTGTAATTCCTATATCTAAGTGTCCCTAGCCTGAAAATCAGAGCCATGTTAGAATTTAAGGGCATTGAAACTATTCTGGAGCTAAACAAGTTGTCTTGGGTGTTGATTAGCAATCTTTTGTTTCTCTCTCAAGATTCTTTTCTAACTGCATACCTTTGTCTTCCTCTTCCTTCAATAACTATTGTATTTAAGTGGATTTTTCCATAGTTTTGAAAGCATAAGCTCCCATGAACTAGGTGAGTCTTCCCAATTCCTCTAAGGAGTGGATATAGAACCCTTCCATACTACTTCGAAAGAAGTGTTTCCAGGAACTAAGGCCTGGGACTATTCAATTTTCTGTTTCTTCCTTTTCATTTTAACAAAGGATTTATGTTCATTATTGTAGAATATATCAAGAGGAGGAATCTTTTCAACCCTATATAAAACCTCAAAGGCCAGGAAGGCTAGTATAATTTCAATTTATTCAGTTTCCAAAGGCTTATCATAGGCCTTTATTGTAATTTGAGTCTTTTCTAAAATTTCAAAAGTGTCTGAGACCTTCTCTTGATGGGAGTCTTCAAAACTTGAGTTCCTTTTCTTTCATAACCTAGTTGTATTGTTCCCATATCTTCTCAAGCTTGGAACTTAGAAAAATAACTTCATTAGAAGAAGAAGAAGCCCCCGTCTCTTTTGGTTGAGGTGCATCGATAACCTATGTGGAATGAAAAACTATAACCTCATATTGACCTGTGATTTCTTGAGTAAGATTTAATGAATCTATAGGTAAATGGGATAGTCACGCTTCCCTATATTGAGTGAATTTAGTCATTTGCTATGGAGTTAACCTCTCATTTGCTTGTATGCTAACAATTTAATAGGTGGAAGCTTGTTCAAATAAGTCATCAAACTTTTATGGTTCATGAAATAATTGTTTGATGCTTAATTGTGCAGTAAGTTTCTTAACAGTTTGATGGCGATCATACTATCTATTATGGACAGTAGGAAAATTGAATTCTAAGATAGAATTAATCTCAATGGTTTCATGTTTGAAATTCTCCAAAGTATATATACCACAATGAAGAGGGAAAACCAGCCATACTTTATTATTGGACTCTTTTACGACTTTTGAAATGCCATTACCTACGGTCTGGTATGATATCTCTCAAGTTAGAAGTTTGTCAGGGACATACAAAGACAAGACATGGGGATTACAAAAACTACCAAAAACTTAGATGTAGGTAAATAACTCCTCTCCAAACTAGTTTTTGTTGAAAATGCAACAAGATGATGGAGCTTAGTGAAAAGAAGCCGCCTTCACTAAGTGGGCCTGCAGGCTATTTTTTGCGCAAAGTCTATTTTTAGACATATGGATCATGGTTTATGAGTTGTAGGATGATATTTATGGATGATTGGTCATGTTGGTAAAAATAGATGGACCTCTATTTTTAGACATATGGGCGGAGTCTATTTTTAGACTGCCAGTCTAAAAATAGAATAGTCGAATATTATTAGCTCTTAATAATATTTAGACTATAAACATTATCTTATCCTCTTGCAGCACTTCAGTTCGAGCTACGGATGTGGCACATGAAACTGCCAAAAGGAAATACGTTTTTCCTATGGGTTAGTTGGGCTATTGCATGATGGACTTCAGTTAGAACTCAAGTGATTAAGTTTGGTGGAGTTGATTGAGGAGTTGATGGAGTTGTGTTCAGTTTGACTTAGTTGAACTAGTTGTATTTAGTCTAATTTCCAAATACACTAGTGATGAGTGGTGTGAATTAATTATTAATTAATTCACTAATTACTAACTCATAAATCAACTAAAGAATACATCAGTTAACTCAGTGCATGGACAGTTCAATGGAGACAAGTGTTAGAGGTGGGTGAAAGGGTGAGACTACTATCGATTGTGACTATAGTTGTGCATGAGATTTGCACAATCATTGATTGAGATTGCCAATGAGGATTGCGTAGTACATTCCAAGGGAATTCGAAATTGGATTAGATCTATTCTCAATAGGTATTGCACAGTGGAGGCAGGCAAACAGCAGAGGAGATTTGAACCCGTGGCTTGTTTAGATCTGAGCTAGTTTGTGTGTAGCATGTGGAGATAGTACTGAGTACTTGTGAGGAGTATTGTACTATGTATTGTTACATGTTCTCTATCATAATAATATATAGATAGTTGAGGGGTTTTCAGCTGTATGCTTTCCCCATTACATATTGTGTTGATATGTGTGATTGATGTTTCAATGTGCGCATGCGATTGTTTCTTTAATTCCGTAGATTGATGATCAACGTAGAGGAGGTTATGTATTATGCATACATTCTACAAATAGTGTATAATTAGGATAATCTCTATGAATAAGTGTCATATTATTCAAAATTTCTACATGGTATCAGAGCTAGCTGATTTGTAGAAAAACTTTCTACATGGCATCAGAGCGAAATTGATCATCAGATCTATTATTCAGAAAGTGATTACATTTTATTTCTTCAGGTAGAGTCTGTAATCGGGCCAGGTAGCTTCTGGATTCATCCTTCATTTGGAAGGTGAGATATCCGGTAAATGCCCATACAGTCAATCTCTGTACAAGAAATAGTTTGTTCTCACGAATTTTAGATCAGAAGTGGTTGAGTTTTGAGTTGGTGGAATTCGAATTTGCAACAGTGTTTTCTTGGTGTCGAAGTTGAAATGTCTTTCAACGGATTGCGCTTGGAGTATTCCCTTGAAGGCAGCTCGAATTATATTGCATAGAAAGACAGGATGGAGGCGGTGTTAGATGACAATGGGTTAAAGGAGTTCATAGATGCTGAAGTCCCAAAGCCTACTGATGCTGCTCAAGTTGAGGCTTGGCAAAAGAAGACAGCAAAGTGTCGAAGGATTCTGTTGGAGGGCATGAAGGATCACATTGTATCCAGCCTGCATGAAAAGGCTTCTCCATACTTGAATGTGGAAGCGTTGACAGATTATTTCCAAAGCAAGAGTGACCAGAGGAGTGGCACTCAAGATAAACTCAGAAACATTAAGTGTGAGAATGGAGACAGTATGCCCAAGTATCTCACGAAGTTCACCCAATGCCGGGATGAGCTGGGAAGTGTGGGGGTGACTGTCGATGATGAGGACTTGGTGAGCTTGCCTCTCCTTGGTATTCCGAAGAGTTGGCATTCCTATCAGGACTTTGTCAATGGTCGGGAGAAATTGCCAGGATGGGAGAGACTTTGGTCGGATCTTGTACAAGAGGAGATCGGGTGGAATACCAAGGATGGATCTTCATCAAAGGCCTTTGATGAAGAAAATTGTGCTTTGGTTGCTAAAGCAAAGAAGGGGAAGAACAAGAAAGCTTCTCATTCCAGTGCAAAAGGCAAGAATCAGGACATGTCCAAGGTGAAGTGCTTTCATTGTCACTAGCACGGACATTATGCCACAAATTGACTGCAGAAGAAGAAAAATAAGAAAGCTGTTGGATCTGCAGCGGGAGAGGCCTTAGCCTCGCAGTTTGAGCTAGATTTTTCACTGATTGCATGCTTGGTATCAAGTGTGATGGGATCGGGTTGATTCTTGGACAGTGGTGCGTCATTTAACATGACAGGAGATTGATATTTGTTTTCTGATCTAGATGAGAAAGATCTTGGAGTGCACATCGAGATGGGCGATAATGGTATATACAGTGTGACCGGTATCGGTACCATTTCCTTTGAGAGGGAGTCTGGTAAACCCTTCTTATTGAAGGAAGTGATGCATGTTCCAGGATTGAAGAAGAATCTTATCTCTCTGGCGATGTTAGAAGACAAGGGATATGATGTTGTATTTAGCGAGGGAAAGGCTTTCCTGCATAGTAAGACAACTGGAGAAACCTGGAAGATAGGGGTTCGAGTCAATAACCTTTATCAATTGCATGTAGATGGTTGCACATCAATGGCATGCAAGGTAGAAGGAGTGGTGAGCTGGGATGATGGTGAGTTGTGGCACTAGAGATTGGGCCACCTTCACCATGGAGCCTTGAAGATACTGCATCAGATTTCTACTGGGCTTCCTAAAGGCACTCTTGTGCAGTCAGATCAGTGCAAGGGGTGTAATTTGGGAAAATTTGTGAAAGCCACCTTTCACAAGAAGGATAGTCACGCCACGATGATCCTTGAGAGAATTCACACAGACGTGTGTGGACCTTTCTCAGTAGCTTCGACAGTAAAGCGCAAGTACTATGTGATCTTTGTTGATGATTTCTCTCGAAAGTGCTGGATCTTCTTCATGCAGAAGAAGAGTGAGACATACTCAAAGTTTTGTGAGTTCAAAGCACTGGTCGAGAAGGAATCGAGGAAGAAGGTGAAGGCTCTTAGGAGCAACAATGGTGGTGAATTCATCTCTGGCAAGTTCAAGGACTTATGCAGTGCAGAAGGGATTCGAAGAGAGCTCATAGCTCCCCATAACCCATAGCAGAACGGGGTTGCTGAGCAGAAGAACAGAACGATCGTGGGTGTTGCACAGGTGATGTTGCATGATCAAGGCCTACCCCTTCACTTGTGGGTGGAGGCATGTAATACTGCAGTATATGTGCAGAACCGTTGTCCTCACAAGATACTTGGCATGAGTACACCCGAGGAGGCTTATTCTGGTGAGAGGCCTGATATTTCCCATTTGAGGATTTTTGGTTCTCCTATTTACATGCATGTGACGAAGGATGCCAGGAAGAAGCTGGAGCCGACCACAGAGGTTTCGACATTTGTGGGGTACACTGATATGCCCCACAACTATCGTGTGTATTTCTCATACAGTCGCAAGAATGTTGTGTGACAGGATATCAAATTTCAGGAGGAGAAATCCATGAAGTGTTCACTTGAGAGGGAGCCACACTTGCATGCAGATGAGGAGCTATTAGTTCCTAAGGGTGAGCTTCAGGATGTGGATCAGCCACAAGATGAAGTTCATGGAGTGGAAGAGACCACTCATGCAGTGCTAACCATCAGAGGGCAAAAGCGCACTACAGAAGCTGAGAGATTGGCTCAAGATGCAGAGAAGGTTGTAGGACCACCTACAACACGGTGCAAACAGAGACAGTCACCTGATCAGTACACTGGATACATGGCTCTTGTGAGAAAATGTGTTGTGACTGAGCCATCCTCTTTCGAGGAAGCTGTGGAGGATCTCGCATGGGTAGATGCCATAGTGGAAGAGTATGATTCGATTGTTAGAAATAGTGCATGGGAGATTGTCCCAAGATCGGAAGGGAAATCAGTGGTGGGTTCAAGATGGATCTACAAAATTTGGTAGCACAGTGATGGACTATTTGTTTCTCAGGGTAAGTATGCCCGGGAGATACTGGAGAAGTTCAACATGCATGGATGTAAGCCTGTTGATACTCCTCTTCCTAGAGGTTGGAGGAAGGAGGATGCTACTTCAGTGGAGGTAGTGGATGCCACTATTTATCGTCAGTTGGTGGGGTCACTTATGTATTTGGTCAATACACGACCCAATATATGCTATGCTGTTAACCAGCTTTCACAAGCTATGGTTAAGCCAACCAAGCTCTTCTGGAAGGCAAGCAAGCATGTATTGCGTTATCTCAGAGGCAGATCGAGATATGGATTGTGGTACAAATAGGAGGATGAGGTGAAGCTATGTGGCTTACGGATGCAGATTGGGTAGGGAGCCCAATGGACAGAAAGAGCACATATGGAGGGATATTCAGTATCGGGTTGACAACAGTTTCTTGGTACAACAGGGAGAAGATATCCGTGGCACTCAGTTCAGCAGAGGTCAAGTATATGGCAGCAAGTTTTGCTACATGCGAGACTATATGGATGAGGAAGATCCTAGTCGGGTTGTTCGGGTCCAAGCACATCGACATCAGGTACCATCATATCAGAGATTGTGTGCAATAGAGAATCATGTTACTTTCATATATTCCCATGGAGGATCAGGATGCTGATATCTTGACGAAGGCGCTCACCAGGAGAAAATTCGAATACCACAGAGGTAGGATAGGGGTTGCAGATAATCCATTTCTTGTTGAGAGGGAGTGTTGAAAATGCAACAAGATGATGGAGCTTAGTGAAAAAAAGTCGCCTTCACTAAGTGGGCTCGCAGGCTATTTTTAGTGCAAAGTCTATTTTTAGACATATGGATCATGGTCTATGAGTTGTAGGATGCTATTTATGGATGATTGGTCATGCTGCTAAAAATAGATGGACCTCTATTTTTAGACATATGGGCGGAGTCTACTTTTAGATTGCTAGTCTAAAAATAGAACAGTCGAATATTATTATCTCTTAATAATATTTGGACTATAAACATTATGTTATCCTCTTGCGGCACTTCAGTTCGAGCTACGAATGTGGCACATGAAACTTCCAGAAGGAAATACGCTTTTCCTATGGGTTAGTTGGGCTATTGCATGATGGACTTCAATTAGAACTCAAGTGATTGAGTTTGGTGGAGTTGATTGAGGAGTTGATGGAGTTGTGTTCAGTTTGACTTAGTTGAACTAGTTGTATTTAGTCTAACTGCCAAATACACTAGTGATGAGTGGTGTGAATTAATTATTAATTAGTTCACTAATTATTAACTCATAAATAAACTAAAGAATATATCAGTTAACTCAGTGCATGGACAGTTCAATGGAGACAAGTGTTAGAGGTGGGTGAAAGGGTGAGACTACTATCAGTTGTGACTACAGCTGTGCATGAGATTTGCACAATCATTGATTGAGATTTCCAATGAGGATTGAACAGTACATTCCAAGGGAATTCAAACTTGGATCAGATCTATTCTCAATAGGTATTTTGCAGTGGAGGCAGGCAAACAGTGGAGGAGATTTGAACCCGTGGCTTGTTCAAATCTGAGCTAGTTTGTGTGTAGCATGTGGAGATAGTACTAAGTACTTGTGAGGAGTATTGTACTATGTATTGTTACATGTTCTCTATCATAATAATATATATATAGTTGAGGGGTTTTCAGCTGTATGCTTTCCCCATTACATACTGTGTTGATATGTGTGATTGATGTTTCAATGTGCGCATGTGATTGTTTCTTTAATTCCGTGAATTGATGATCAACTTAGAGGAGGCTATGTATTATGAATGCATTCTGCAAATAGTGTATAATCAGGATAATCTCTGTAAATAAGTGTCATATTATTCAAAATTTCTACATGGTATCAGAGCTAGCTGATTTGTAGAAAAAATTCTACAGTTTCCAACCCAGAGTAAGTTTGTTTCATCTTTTGGAGAAATCCTAGGAGTTTTATTGTCAAATATAATTTCATAAATCGGCAGCATAATTCAATGGAAGATTTTATAAAATTGTGGATGATACTTGGAATCCCAAAGCATTATCATGATATATATGAATAGGGGTCAGGTTCTCTAAAGTCCATTTTCATCCCATAGAAGTTAAATCCATAGTGAAGCATAGGGAATCCATGACATAGGCACTCATGTAGAAAGGGGGAATTATATTTTCTGAAACTCTATGCTTACTTCTAAAATTCAAAATATGCATGGCTAGGTTGTCAGATAGTATATTTCCCATTCTAAAATATATCCTTATGAGGCAACATCAGTTAGTGGTGTCCACTGGTCAGAGAATTTATGTGTATTGGAATAAGCAAAGTGTCTACATATCATGGCAACAATTTGATTATAAGGACCAGTGAGAGAGTCAACTGCATACATATGCTTGTCCTCATGTGTATGCCTGTTGGGGTCTCTTCTCCATTCCCTTATGGGTTCTGATGCATGATCAATGTTTCTCATGAATTTCTCCACAAATTATTTATTATATTGGCACCAAGGTGGTGGAAAATGGTACATTGCATTAAAATTGTTGTCGCTGAATTAACTGATAATTGTTTGCTTTTGTGTCACGAACTTCCTCTCTTCAATGCTTAAGTTATCAACGACCCATCAGATCATATCTGTACAAGGAATATCTTGGGTTGGGCCTCAATCCTATGCAAAAATGAATTTTCCACAACATTATAAGTGGTATCAGAGACTGGTGTTGAATCCTTAGCTATGATGGTTCTTTTGGTGACTCTGGGTCCTTCATCCTCAAATAGTTTATAAATATTTTCCTAAGAGGCATTACCAGCATCTAAAGAAAAAACTGTATTGGAAATAAATCTTAGTGTATCGGTGTTTTCAACTGGCAAAGCAGCCGACTACGACTAAGTAATAGGTTTCTTCTTTGCTTTAGCAGCTTTAAACATTTCTTCTTAGTTGCGCTTACAAGGACTAGCCTATAATGAAAAACACAAGAATGAGCGATAACTTATTCACCTGAAAGACTTAGTGCAAATAACGGTTTTACATAATGGTTTTTGTCTTAAAGGGAAAATTATGATAAAATCAAACTGCAATGAATGAGGCTAATTATAATCTCGAAAACCATAAAATCACCACTTTCAGATATTAAATGTAAAAATGTGAATTCACGTTGGTTTACACACATCAGTGTATCAGAAGAAATATATCGGATAAATTACTTGGATTCTCTTTAGAAAGTTAAGATATAGGAAACTCCCGATAAAGAAATATCACATAATAAGTAGAGGCGAGAAGTGATATTGGAACTCCTATATCATTGATAGCATATCGACAATTTAAAGAGCAAGAAACTAATATGAAAGTCTCGATATAAGTCAAGGATGGGAATATCAGAGGTTTCATGATATTGGAGGGGACCAATATCAAATATATAGGATATCGGAAGTAAGAGGCGTCGAGAATATTGAGATAATAGAAGTAGTGGATAGTGCAAGCACTGAGTATCAAAGGTTTTGAGATATCAAGAGTTTTGAGCATGGAACACTTTAAGAATTACGATATTTGTGAAGGCTGATATGCCAAGTGGAATTTGTGGGGCCGACAACTCTTAAAGTATTTAATTTAAAAAGGAAGCGCCCAACTTAAATTCACCTTTTAGCAAAAAACCCCTTTAATAATTATATAGATTATACAGAATATTTTATCTTAGAATGGTTTTATTGTAAATTCCTTATAAGGAAAGTAATGATATTATAAGGATATGATAAAAATTCTCTGATAATGCATTCATTTAATAATAAAAAGTCCTATCGAGATTTTCATTTATCGTAACATTTGTAAGGTTGAACCTCTGATATTTGGGTTTTGATAAGAGAAACTTTCAAGTGAGAGGGTTTTTATAACAAATTTTAAAAATGCCTTATCTTTATTTAACACTAAAGATTTTTATTAATAAGAAAGAAGGGTCCCCATTATTTATTATATGACTAAAATAAAAAGAAATGGGGGGTTGTTGAGTACTACAACAATTGGCAACATACTCGGTGAAACAATTATCTCTATTAAAAGTAAATGAAATTTTAATTACTAAAAAAACTTAGAAATATGTAAATATTTGAAATTTAGATTGATAAATATTACTCTTAATAAAATAACCAAATTGTACCAGTATCTCATCCACTTATAGTAATATTTTAGAGGTATTAATTTTTCTTTTTAAGCTACTTGAAAGCCATTGTCCTGGTTTGGTAGCCAGATAATTACAATGCCATTCACAAGTTATAATTATATTGAACAAGTCAACTTGTGATGAGACATCTTATCTTATAGTTATGTAGCCATAAGCCATTATCCTAGCTTGGTGACCAGTTATGATAATGTCAATATCATTAGCTTCCCATGATCATGGTAAGCCGACTCATGATGAGACCTCTTATCTTTCAAGTTTTAAAATATTTTTGAATCACTCTAAAAATGTAAAATTAGTGGATGGTGAGGTAAATTCACTCCTTAAGAGTTGTGGATGACAATTAAAGTGAAAGATGATAAAAGTTCAAAATAGTCTTTACTTTCTTAAAGAGAATTGTTCATGACTAATCATAGGACAACAAGATCTTTTAAAGTTTCAAGTTATGAAATATTTACAAGATAATGGATATAAATATTTCAAAAATTGTAATAGATGCAATATTAAACTTAATTTTTATAATTTATTTCTAACACTTCTCCTTTAATTAATCAATCTTCATGTTAGCGTTTATAGACCCGAATATGAAGTCAAAAGAGTATTACTTAATACCACCAGGATAAATACATTGATATGTACATATGATTGTTTACATATCTAAAGAAGGACAAGTATTTTCAAGAAAAATATTTTTTCAAAACTATCCCATTAATGGGAAGAGCAACCCTCTTTCCCTGTAAATCTTGAAGGATAAAGGTTGATGGGCCTAGTTTCTCAATGATCCGAAATGGGCCTAGCCACAAGTTTTGAAATTTAGTGTGCTTGCCTTTTTCTTCATGGGTCTGATCCCATTTCAGAACTAAGTCATTGATTTCAAAAAAATTATCACTTACTAAACTTATATCAAACAAAGATTTGACCAATTGTTGGTGGTGAGCATGAACTCATTTGGCTTTATCTCTTTCTTCCTCTAACTTTGGAATTTGGGACATTCTCAATTGTAAAGCAAAGAAAGGTTGTTCCTCTATAGATTGCGCTAAGGTTAGTGAAGGAAGAGCTAGATTAGGATATAAGATAACTTCTTTTCCATTCACTAAGTGATAAGGAGATGTTCCTAGAGAGGTTTTATGGGAATGTTTGTCAACCCATAAGGCAAAGATTAGAGCTTTGTGCCAATTCTTTTGATTTTTGTCAACAATTCGTTTAATGATCCTTATGAGGTTTTTATTGGTGGATTTTGCTAAGCCATTTCCATGAGGATAGTAGTTTGCAGAATATTTTAGTTTGAAACCTCATTTGAAAGAAAAATTAGCCATGGAATTTCTGGATAAAAAAGATGCATTTTCAAACATAAGGGCATAAGGAAGGCCAAACCTGGTAGTAATAAATTGATCAATAAAATCAATAATGTTTTCAGAATTGGCCATCTTCAGGGGTATCGCTTCCACCCATTTAGTGAAATAATTCAGAACATTTTGGATGTATTTATGTTGTCTAGAAGAGTGAGGAACGATATCACCTATGATGTCCAGTCCCCATTTCTCAAGGGGTTGCTCAATGTTAACTGGATGCAAAGGAAAGGATGGATTATTTTCCCTCCCTGAAGTAGTTTTCCAGAATTTGCATTTCCTAACATAAGCATGGTTGTCTTTGAATAGAGTTAGCCAATAGTAACCATCATGTCGAATCTTATGAGCAGTATTATCCTCGTTGTAGTGTCCACAAGTTGGTCCATCATGTAGCTCTTGCAACACTTTTTCTGCTTCAGATTTCTCTATACATCTTAATAAAACATAATCATAATTTCTTATAAACAAGGAATTATTGACAAGTTGATAATGATTATCTTTAAGCCTCAAATATCTTTTTTATTTTGTAATTGGGTTCTGCTAGAACATAACCATTTAAAAAAAAAATTTAAATCGACATATTGAGGTTCGATGTCAACATGGCATACCTTTGTAATTTGAACATTGTTACCTAAATATTCATCAACTGAAGTGTCAAAATCTCTAGTTATTAATCTTCAAAAACCTTGACCTCTAACTATTTTAGTTGGCTTTATCTCTAGGTCATATTCTTATGGAGCAATAACCCGATTAGCCTTCTTTTCACCTAGTTCTTTCTGAATGAGCAATTGTTTGACCAAAGGGAATGAAAAGGCCTAAAATTATTTACTAACTTAAACATTGCAAAAGCTTGCTTTTCAAAATTTAAATAGTTTATCTTAGCTCCTTTTAAATTGGAACTAAAGAAGGAAATAGGAGCTTCAACTTGTTGCTCATTGGGTTGTGTCAACACTGCTACATAAGATTATCCAGAAGAAAAAGTGTGAAAAACAATTTTTTGAGAAAAATTAGGAGTTGATAATGAAGGGTCATCTGTGATTGCTTGTTTTATTGATTCAAATTCTTTTATTTCTATCATTCCCCATTTTAAAACTGATTTCTTTTTTATCAAGATATCTAAGGGCAAGACAATTTGTGAAAATTTTGGGACAAACTATTTGACAAAATTAATCTACCTAAGAAAGGATTGCATGGACGTTTTGTTATGTGGTAAGGGGATTTCAGAAATCACCTTAAATATTTCTAAATCTATACAAATTCCCTCTTTGGACATAGTAAATCCTAGAAGCTTACCTTTGCTTAGAGAAAAAAAATGACTTTTTAGGATTTAAGGAGATTCCAAATTTTCTACATCTTTCAAGGATTTGTTTTAAGTCATGGAGATGATTGCTTCTTTTTTTCGATTAAATTGTAATGTCATCTAAGTACGAGACAAATTTTCCATTGATAAAACCTTTAAAGACAATAGCCATGGCTCTTTGGAATGTGGCTCCAACATTAATCAATCCAAAAGGCATTTTTTGATAAGCTTACATTACCCACTTGGTTCTGAATGTGGTTTTCAGTCTATCTTCGGGATGTATAAGGATCTGATTATAACCTAAAAAATCATATAAGAAAGACATTAGTTCAGAACTAGCAATAGATTGCAAAATTTTTTCCATCTATGGCAAAGGAAAGTTATCTTTTTCACATGTTTTATTTAAATTTCTAAAATCTATGAAAATATGAATATCTCCATTTTTTTTCCTAACTGGAACAAGATTTGAGACTGGAAAATGATTTTGGCTTTGAGGATCTTATTTAATTTGATCTTAATTTGGGCTTCCAAGTTAGGGTGAATCTTCCTATGTTTTTGTTGAATTGGATTTACATCTAGCAGCATAGGAATAGTGTGTTGAATGATAGATGTGTCATAAGTTTTAGTATCATCGTAACTCCAAGAAAATACATCCTTGTATCTTGTTAATAGATTAATAAAAGAAGATCTCTCATCTGGTGCAATTCCAAGGCCTAAATTGATGTTATGAGGCTTATGATCAGAACCTAAGTTAACTAATTCGAATATCAAAGTAGAGCTCTGAAATTTGTAATTGGTAACCTTTTTAAATCTATCTTTAAGATCATACAAATCTTCCAATCTCACTAAAGGTTTAGGCAAAGAATTATCCTCATAATATTTATTTAGCTTCTTATCATGCTCATCTTCATCAAAGATTTGGTCAGAGTAAGATCCTTCAGATGTCAAAAAACTTAGGATGTCATTCTCATCGTCGATCATATGCCAATTAGTTATGTTATCTATAATGGAGGGGCAGAAAATTAATTCAATTGAGAATCTATCCGGACTAAAAATCTTCAGGTGGAATGAGCTTGGAAGAAATGTGGGCTAGAATATTAGCACTAGCATTTTGTAATCTTGGGATTGGAGCTATATTGAATGCAGAAAAATGGGAAATTAGATCTTGGATCAAAGATTGGTAATGTTTGAGGTGATTAGAAACACAATGGATGTTGTTTATGACTTGTTTTATAACAATTTCTGAATCACCAAACATTTTAAGATATCTGACAGTAAGACTAATGGCCTTTTTTAAGCCTTGTACCAATGCTTCATATTCAACAATGTTGTTGGTACAATCAAATCCCAATTTGTAGGCAAGCATATTTGTTTCTCAATCGGGGTTTACTAGGATGCAACCAGCTCCTACACCATCATTAGATTTTGATCCATTAAAGTAAAGAGTCAAAACAAATTATCACGCTTATTTACAAGATTTTCTACAATATTGATACATCTAGATGAATCTATTTGAGAAAAGATTTCAATCTAAGATGAAAAGGGAGAGTTATCTGCTGGAAAATTTCCAAAGAAAGATTCAAAAGAATAATTTCTAATAATTTTATTAGTGAATACTACTGGTTCATTTTCCACATCTAAATTAGTCACAAAATAATTCATATGCTTATCTTTATCAACACGAATTTGATTAGGTTTTCCATTATAGGGAAGTCAAATATGTGACCAATCAGTTGCGAAGTAACCATGTAGTTTCTCATATTAGTCGTTGTTTAAAATAAGAACATAGAATTTGGGTATGTCTGCAACCAAGATATCGCTTATTTGACAAACTTTTGAATTTGAAGATAATATAATGAAAATAGAATTCATTTCTCCTAGAACTTTGACTTTTTTTCGATCTAATTTAAAATTTTGAATGAAATATTTCTGAGGTGAAGTATTAAATTTGAGACAAACTGAATAAGGCATGATATTGGATGATGCACCAGAATCTACTACACAGTTGTGAACATTCTTATTAAAATTATCAAAAGTCAAATGAAAGGAGGAGTGTTGGAATTTGATCCATCTCCAATCAAAATAGCATCAGAAGAATCAACCTTATCTATAGGGACATTTGGAGGCTTTCCTTTCCCTTTTGAAGATTTTGCAGTAATAGCAGTAGAAAGTAATCGAGATGTAGGGGCTGCATTTAAATCTTTGAGTAAAAACTTCTACTATTATATTAACTTACTAACCTCATATAGGGAAATGTTGGATTTTATATTTTTCATGTCTTCCACAATATTAGATTCAATGTTATTGGAGATTATCAAGTTCTTAGATGATGAGGGATATTTGGAAGTAATTGGAGTGGAATCAGAAGATGGAATAGAAGTATTTTTAGCCATGCCCTTTTCTTTAGTAGGAGGAGCAGGGGAATTTTGAATTTTATTTTATGGAGAAGTATTAGTAGGTCCCTTATTTCTAATACTCAGTGACAGAGCTTCTTCTTCTTATTCATTTTTTGAAGTGGTCACAATGAAATCCCATAACCCATGAGCTTCAGCTATTTCATCTTGTTGTATTTCCTCTGTAGATAGGGTTGTTTCTTCTTCTTCATGATCTTCAATGGATTCTACATTTTATATATTGGTAGGAGGTTGTGATTGTGATTGTTGGATTCCTTTTAAAAGGTCGAAAGGACTTCTTTGAAGACTCAGCAACCTATTTCTTGATTTCTACCATCTCATTATACATTGTCTTTAAAACCTTTTGTAATTTTTCCAAGTCATAAGGGTCTTTGGGAGCCTTTTTCTTTCATTCATCCTAGAAAGTAACTTTTATGGTGTGCTTTCTTTCTTCAGTAGAAAACTTTTTGTCAAGGGATAAAACTCTCTTTTCCACAAATAGAGCCTCTTCCATGTTATCAAGTAGAACTATTTTATTAGCTCTATTTACAAAAATAGAAATATTTGAGGGAAGAGAACTAATGTACCATTTAATCTCCACATCAGTGCAAGGTTTGGAAGTGTCTGGGATATTGTTTAGCAATTTCTAGAATCTCGAGTTAAAATCCTTAATCTTTTCATTTGGGTTGTATCTATTCTTTGACAAATCATTAATTATAGTGGAAGTTATTTGTTCATCCCCAAATTTTAACAAAAAACTCTCTTTGAACATATCCCAACTTATTATTGACCCAATAGGAAGAGAGAAATACCAAGACCCTGCATATCCTTCAAATGTGTAAGGAAAAAGTCAACAAACATAGTCTTCTTATGTTACTCCATTCAAACTAATGGCTAACATGAAATTGTGAAGGTGTTCCTTTACAGGGAGACCATCATCAATATTAAACTTGGGTAGCCATCTTTCTAGATGTTTGGGAAGAGAATGTAATGATGGAGTCATCTGAACTGCTCCTGGGTTGTTCCATGGTCTACTTTCCATTCTAGGAGTACTAGGAATAGAGGAAATTGTTGATGATGTGGAGGTTGTAGGAGATTGAGTAGTAGAAGAGGTTTCTCTTGTAGTGCTACTGATTATAATAACACTAGTTAATTTTGGTTGAGGAATGGATGGAAGGGATTAAAGGATGATAAGAGGAAGGTAAAGGGGTAGAGGAAGAAGTGGGATTAGCAGAAGGAGTATGAGGTAGAGAGGATGATCTAAGCTCACTAGTAGAAGATTGAGTCTCTAGTGTACTTTTTTTTTTTCAATGAGTGGGTAATGGGAACTCAAAAGGTTTTACTCTAAGTTTTTCACTCTAGGATCTAGTTAACACACTAGAAGACTGTAAGGATGATATAACACTTCCTTTTGATAAATCAAATTGAACATATTTTTCTCCAAAAATAGAAATTCCTTAGAATATTTGAATCAAAGTTTGGACTTCAGGGGGATCTGCGAGTACTTCTATAGAAGTTTGGCCAATTGACTTTGTAATTTTTCTAGGAGATTTAGTGGTTGTTTGAACAACTTCAGATCTAGGGTTGGGATATATGGAATGGGATCTTGAAGTTGGTGGTCACTTCAAGGGAGACTGACTCTTAAAGTGACCTTTTGATTTGGGATTAGACCTTGTTGCCATTCATAGTCTGATGGCCCTCCTTCTAGCACCAAAAATGTTGAAGTCTTGAAGTGTCTTCCTCAACATTGAAAGAAAGCCACCTGATCAGGACCTTAGAACAGATCCTTCTCCATTTGGGATGGTGGCTCTAACTGGAAATTATGGGACTAGTTTCCCTTAAAATAAATTATAAAAATGGAAGAAGTATATAAATATGATTGCTAAAATATAATTAAAACTAAAAGTAAAGAGTACTTAAACTAAATATCTATCCCGAGAAATCTTATCTGTGTATGTGATTCAAAATGATATCATAAACAACATGACAATATAGATTATATTGTTATTATGAGGTTACAAAAAATAAAGATAACTAATTCAATTAAATAGTTAATTAAATTAGTTGATGAATTCGTTACACATATAAGATTTCATTGTATATACATATAATACATGATTTCAATCACACATATCAGTAGTGAAAAATGTATGATTGCTTACAACACATATATGATAAACGTAATGAAATAACCATTCAACTCTTAAGAAAAGTAATAGATAACTAGTAGTACCTGATATATTGTAACTCGACTCATGATAAAATAATAGTGGATCAACTTTATATTAATAGGAACTTAAGTTACAATAGTGAAAACAAAAGCTTTCTTTCCAAAATTCAAAACCCCTTCTCCTTACAAATGGAGGGGATGTATATTTTCAAAATGAAATAAAAATATAAAAAGGAAGAGTAAAATCATGAAGCGGTTTTAACAAACAACACTTAAAATAAACCAATGAGACATTTTTAGAATTTGTTATAACAACTTGACTAGGCTTGTGAAGAGCATTGTCCTTCCATTTGTTGCTGAAATACTTAAATATTTGACATGGGATTCAATTCAGGTGGAGTTTTCGGCTGAATCCACATTTGGTTGGTAAATATGGCATCCCTTAACATTGGCAAAATGTGGGTGGTTGTGTTGGATAGGCATCTAATAATTAACCACTCATTGTGAGGCTTGAGTAAGAACTGCCAATGGCATTCCAAATCAACTTTATATATTTTTTCAACTGTTTCAGCTTGTTTTTTGGATAATTCCTGCCACGTTTTGATTAGTCGTTTGATATCTGATAGAGCTCCCTTAGGGAATTTTGAAATGAGATTCACCCGAAACAAATTATCATTGATGGTTTCAATGAGGTTGTTAGATATATCCCTTGCATTAAATATTTTTGTCTCTACATGCTTAAGGAGGATATCCCATTCTCTGAAGATTGTTTCTTTGTGTGATTGCTCTATCCTAGGGAGATCAGCTAATCTCCCATCAATGTTGTCTTGCCACGTTATGAAACTTGCAATATTTTCTTCAATATCATCAAAATATGTTGTGAAGGTTGATAATTGGTCCATTAGGGAATTGGATGTGTGACACAAATCATGAATAATGGCTAACTTCTGACATAATACAATTTGTTGTTGAGAAAGGAGAGTATTAATTCTCATGCTTCCTTTTTGAACTCTGTTAATTCAAGATTGACTTTAAGTTGTTCAATCATGTTCTGTAATTCATGTATCTGAGTGTCCCGGGCTTGCAAATTGGAGTCATGTTGGACTTTAATGGAATCAAAACTATTCTCACTCTCAAGACTTTGTTCTAACTACATAATTATGTCTTCCTTTTCCTTCAATAACTTTTTTGTTTTAGTGTATTCGTCCATAGTTGTGGAAGCATAAGCTCCTATGAACTGGATGATTTTTCCCAATTCCTCTAAAGGAATGGATACAAAACCCTTCCATACTACTTCGAAGAAGTGCTTCGAGGAACTAAGGTCTAGGACAGTTTAATTTTCCATTTCTTCCCTTGGCTTCTAACAACAGATTTATGTTTAGGACTCTAGAATATATCAAGAGGATGAATATCTTCAACCCTTAATACAACCTCAGAGGTTGGGAAGGCTAGTATAATTTCAATTTCTTAAGTTTCCAAAGGCATATCAAATGCCTTTATTTTAATCAAGGCCTTTTTTAAAATTTCGAAAGTGTCTGAGACCTTCTCTTGTGAGAGAGTCTTCAAAACTTTAAATTCATTTTCTTTCATAACCTAGATGTATTGTTTCTATATCTTCTCAAGCTTGGAACTTGGAAAAATATCTTCACACTAAGAAGAAGAAGAATCCCTTTTCTCTTTTGATTGAGGCATATCGACAATCTGTGTGGAATGAACAACTATAACCTCATCTTGACATGTGCTTTCTTGAGTAAGATTTAATGAATCCATAGGTAAATGGGATATCCATGCTTCCGTGTATTGAGTGAATTGAGTCATTTCCTATGGACTTAACTACTCTGGTATTTGTTTGGTAACCATTGAATAGGTGGAATTTTTTTCAAATAAGTCATCAAACTTGTC
>APFE030820906.1:5298-21141 GCA_000404065.3 Pinus taeda | reverse complement strand
GGGAATTATATTTTCTGAAACTCTATGCTTACTTCTAAAATTCAAAATATATGTGGCTAGGTTGTTAGATATTATATTTCCCCAATCTAAAATATATCCTTTTGAGGTAGCATCAATTAGTGGTGTACCTTGGTTGGAGAATTTTTGTGTATTGGAATAAGCAACGAGTCTACATATCATGGCAACAATTTGCCTATAAGGGTGAGTGAGAGATTCAACTGCATACATACCCTTTTTTTCATGCTTATGCTTTCTGGGGTCTCTTCTCAATTCCTTGATGTTTTCTTATGCATGATCAATGTTTCTCATGAATTTCTCCACAAAATGTTTGTTATATCTGCACTGAGGCAGTGGAAAATGGTACATTGCAATAAAATCATTGTCATTTAATGAGTCGATAATTGTTTGCTTTTGTGTCACAAACTTCCTTTCTGCAATGCTTAAGTTATCAATGACCCATCGCATCATATCTGTTTAAGGAAGGATCTTCGGTAGGGCTGAAATCCTATGAAAAAATGAATTTTCCACATCACTGTAAGTGTATCAGAGACTGGTGTTGAATCCTCAGTTGTGATGGTTCTTTTTATGACTCTAGGTCCTTCATCCTCAAATAGTTTATAAATATATTCCCAAGAGGAATT
Organism: Pinus taeda; assembly: GCA_000404065.3. NCBI lineage: Eukaryota > Viridiplantae > Streptophyta > Pinopsida > Pinales > Pinaceae > Pinus > Pinus taeda. The sequence continues at coordinate 20,500 of APFE030820906.1, read as the reverse complement.
ACCAACATCTAGACAACAAACTATATCAGAAATCAATCTTGGTGTATCAGGGTTTTCAGTTGGCGAAGCAGTCAACTACTGTTGGGTAACAAGTGTCTTCTTTGTTTTAGCTGCTTTAGACATTTCTTTTGATTTGTGTTTGTCGAGACTAGCCTATAATGAAAAACATAAGTCTGAGCAATAACTTTTTCATGTAAAAGGCTTAGCGCAAATAATGATTTTACATAACGATTTATGTCTTAAGGGGTGATTTATGGTAAAATCAAATTGCAATGAATGAGGCTAATTATAATCTCAAAATCCATAAATTCACCACTTTCGGATATTAAATGTAAAAATGTGAATTCATGTGGGTCTACACACATTAGCATATCGGAAGAAATATATCGAAGAAATTTCTTGGCTTCTCTTTAGAAAGTTACGATATGGGAAACTCTCAAGAAAGAAATAATGGATAATAAGTGGAGGTGGGAAGTGATATTGGAACTCCTATATCGACCATAGCATATCATGGATTTAAAGAGAAAGAACCGGTATGAAAGTCTCAATATAGGATGAGGATGGGAATATCGGAGGTTTCATGATATAAGAGAGGGCCAATATCATATATATCAAATATGAGAAGTAGGGGGCATCGAGAATATTGAGATATTAGAAGTAATGGATAGCGGAAGTGCTGAGTATCTGAGGTTTTGAGATGTCAAGAGTTTTTAGTATGGCACACTTTAAAAGTCATGATATTTGTGAAGGCCAATATTTCAAGTGGAAGTTGTGGGGCTGACAACTCTTAAATTATTTTATTTAAAAAGGAAGTGCACAACTTAACTTCAAATTTTAGCAAAAAACCCCTTTAATAATTATATAGAGTATCGAGAATATTTTATCGGAGAATGGTTTTATCATAACTTTATTGTAAGGAAAGTTATGATATTATAAGGATATAATACAAATTCTTTGATATTGCATTAATGTAATAATAAAAAGGCCTATCAGGATTTTCATTTATCGTAACATTTGTAAGGTTGGACCTCCGATATCTAGGTTCCGATAAGAGAAACTTTCAAGTGAAGGGTTTTTTATAACAAAATTTTTAAATGACTAATATTTATTGAAAACTAAATAGTTTTATTAACAATAAACAAGGGTCCCCATTATTTATTATATGACTAAAATAAAAATAAATGTGGGGTTTTTGAGTGCTACAACAAAACCAATAACTTGAAAATCAAGAGAGTCTAAATAAGTAGTTGGTGGAGTCTATTGATTAAGAGGATCAAGGTACAAAGGGTCATGTAATATAGATGATATAGGATGACAGGTGTCCCTTGAAGAAGTAATAGTTTCAGTGGAACCAGATTCAATATTGTGGATAAGAGTGCTAATATCATCTTGAGGTATGGAAGGATTAGTCTTCACCCTAGGCTCCATGAACCATTCCAAGGTTTCCTCCATTAGATGTGAATCATGGGAAGTAGATGAAGGTTGACGAGACGGATAAACAATATGATTTTCATTTTTTCATATTTGAATAGGTTCAACACAATGCACAGAAAAAGGAGGAAAAGGAATGAAAGGAATAATAGGTTCCTCCTCTCAAACTAGCAATGTCTCATGTATTTGAAAATTTGGGACAGTAGAATTATCAAAGGGTTCAAAGTCACTATGTAAATACATATAAACCAAACACTCAAAATTTTGTTTAAATAAATCGTAATATGTATCTTCTTCAGGAAATAATAACAAATGTGAAAGAATCAATTAGGAAAATCATCAATTGATTCATTAAGCTTCATTCTTAGTTGATAAATCCTTTTAAGAACATCTTAGTAATCATACCTATCAAAGGCTTGATGAATATCCTTGAGGAATTGGTCAAATGAGTGGATGGAATAAGATGGTAAGGTATGACACCATTAGTTAACCCGACCTTTAAGTGTGAGGAAGAAAAGTATAAGAGAATCATCTTCAAAATTGATTTCATAAAGTACACAAAAATAGAGAAAAATAAAGATGTTCCCAGCTATGGATATTTCACCCTCAACATCAAATTTCAATTCAGACAAGTTATAAATAGAATCATCAAGGATTGAAAATTTACCATCAGATTTATTAGAAAATCACCTCAGGAGTATGATTTGGGGATGATTCATTTAAGATAAGAGATTCAAAATAGGCTCAACAGACGCAACTTGTCATTTGGACATCCTCCTAGTGCCAATTGTTGATGGTGCTAGAAATTCATCTGCCAAGGGGGTCTCCTTGATGTGAAGTCCCAATTAGAACTCACACTATTTGGAGTGGGATCCACATCCATAGTATCAACCCAGTCACCATAACTTAAAGGATTTCCTCAACTGAAATGAATACCATAAGAGAGCATGCACATAACCTCTGAAATCGACAAGAAAATTGACATTGTGAAACATCAATTGCAATGTGTAAAAGGGGAATCTCATGAAGGGAAAGAGAGGAGTGAGTCTCTAGAAGGAATTAATAGTACGTACCTAAAGGAGACACAGGACAACATGAAAATATTCGTTAGTTATATAGTGAAATAACTCACATAGGCACAACAAATATTAAAAAAAATACAACACACATTCAACAATATAAGTACCAAAGCCACTGAAATAGTTCAATTTCCTTAGTACATGTGAACAAAACATATACCACAAACATACAAATAATTGTCTTACTACATTCATGATACATCCATGAAAATGTTTTAGGTCATCGAGCTTCTCATTATGAGTGAAAGATCAAAATACATAGTTACAATAATGAGCCACTAGCTCTAGTACTTGAACGTTAATTCACTTCTTGCTTCTCGAAATAATTATCTTCTCTCATATGCTAAGCTAAAGAAGCTAAGGCTAGCTCTTTAAAGGCTAAGCCTCCAAAATGCATTTTCTTGAATTATGAGGGTGTATTTATAACAAGAGTAATGACCTTTCATATCCCCATGACTCTTGAGTTTCCCCCATGACTCTTAGACTTCTAATGTGACCTTTGGACTTCTATATGAATTTTGGACTTTTCCTAAACATTCTCTTATCTATATATAACTATGTCGCTTTTCATATTCTACATATGACTCTTGGAAACACATTAAATTTTGTCCTTTCCTTTTGATAATTACATCATTATATCCACAAATGATTTAGCAAGACAAATGGACACACATGAAATTGTGATGGCATTATTACAAGTCACAACTTGACAATGATGATACGGACTCCATGATGTAGTGGCAATTCCAAGTTGTTTCTCTTACTGCATTTTCTTCAATCTTCATGACAGGTTTGTTCAATACTTAATCTTCATGAAAGGTCTACTTTGTTTCTCATCTTCACCCTCCAAGGGGTTGAATGGTATGGAATCTTCTTATGGTCTTGATCTTTGTTCTTTTATCATAAAGTGGTGTCCCTTCATTTTCCCACTTAATGACCTCTTTCATGGTTTCAACTTCACAAGTAGCTTTTAGCATAGTTTCTTTCTCTTCCTCTCTAGAAATCATCCTGTAATGTCTAGATATAGTACCTATAATTCAAATCCACTCATGACAACACGACATCAGTCCAGGAACCTCCTACTCTAATTTTCTTCATGCAATGGATTGGATGATCTAGAACAAGGTATTGGACTAAGGAAGAGGCTCAGGGATTTTTCAGTGTGTAACTCCACGTGCCAAGAGTAAGGTACTAATGCTCAGGACTGTGCAATGTGCAACACTGGAACCATGGAAATCAAGACTGCACAATTTAGGGTCTTAGTGAGGCATGCTTGAGCCTTGAGACTATACAATGTGCAAATCTGGAGGGAGATTGATCAACAAATTGTGTATTTGTGGAGTTCAAGGAATTAGGGAGATAGCATGATGACTGAGACTGTGCAATGCATAGTAGGAGATGGGCTGGGAGGTAGGATTATGCAATTTCTGAGGGCATGGACGTAATACGTAAGCACTGTGACTGCACAATGCGTAATCCTTGGAGGTAGAAACTATGATTTATGTAGTACCATGATGCGAGGATGCATGCTTGAGGCTTGCCAATATGAATGCATAGATCAGGGAAGTTGAGTGAGCCTAAGTTGATCAGACAAGATTTTTTCTAAAATTTGACTATGTGGGATCGATGAAGAAGAGATGAAAATAGGATAAGACCTAAACACGAGCATACATTCAAAATAATTGACAACACATCATTGAACACTCAACAATGATAATCAACATTATCCCAATTGTTGTGACAACAAAACAACACTTTCCCCCAAGTGTGACACTTAAGATACACTTTGTGATGATAGTGAAGACACTTGGGTGAAAATGCCTAAGACTTTGGGAATATGTATAATGCAAGAATTTATGGTAAATAAGACCCAACAATGTAGGATAATATATCAAAAATTCGTTGTAAGAATGTACAATTGACTCCCTTCATCTAGGTGCAACACTTGAGATACACTTTGCAACGATAGTGACGACACTAGTACGACAGTGCATGAAACTTTAGGAATGGATATAATACATTTCTATATGATAAATAGGACCCATTGACACCAAATTTTCCCTTTAAATGAACCATAACTCATCCTTTTGTGATGTGCAACACTTCCCATGCCAAAAGACGACACTTGCGAAAGTAAGCAAAAAGTGCAAATGACACTTGTAAAAGCTTAGAAAAAGTGGAAGAAACACATGCCAAAGTGAAGATAACATGAAAATAACACTTTCCAAATTGAATTCAAGAAAAATGACAATTGTGAATGTGAAAGTTATGCTTGAGAAAATAAAGGTGTTCCAGAGCGACAGTTGAGAAAACTCACCAAAATGAAAGTGAAATTGCAATCGAAGTGAGGGAGACTATCAATGGAGAGTGCACACTAACTATTAATATGTATTACATAGTAAGTGTGCTTATGAATTGTGTAGTGACTATCACTACTGATTGTGAGAGCCTTACTTCCAAGAGAAGTGCACCATCTATGTAATTGTGCGTCAAGAGAAGTGGACTTGTGAATTCTTCAAGAACTGAGCATGAATAAGCTAGTGAATTTGACACTTAGAATCTGAGGGAAGACTAAAACACTTAACAAAACATAAATCGTCCAGAAAGTGACTATGGAATGACTGATCACAAGATCCAAAGTAGGCTCCACAATTCAAGTGTATACAAAATTTTGGAGGGTGTTTGTCACAGCGACAACACAAAGGAAGATGTTATTGGCTAAGTATAAGTAGATGGAGATGATGAGGATGATGGAGTAATATAATTCTAAGTTTTTGAGAGTGGTATATTTATAGTAGGTGTAAGAGGGGGAGAACTAGGAGTATTATTGTCATTGGTTGTTGAATGGAAAGCAAAGACATTATTCTTATGATGTTGAGTTTTGATCGAAAATTCAAATGGTTCAACTTCTAATTTTTCAGTCTAAGCCCTAGTTAAAACACAAAGGGTTTGTAATTAAGAAGAAAAACTTCCTACATAATATTTAGAAACTTTAGATAACTCTCTTAAAATTTTGAGGTCTTCAATCCTCTATCTAATTCTTTGGATTTCTAGCAAAGGAAGAGGACTTTGATGACTAACAATATTTTTAGGAGGGGATTGTAGAATAGAAGAATCATTAGTAGACCTTAAAATTGAGCTTGATGAATATGGAAGAGGAGTTAAAATTTGAGATGACTATGAGCATGAAGGTTCAAGGTGTGAAACTTCAGACCTTAAAGATGGTGATCTTGAAGGTGATCTGGAAGTTGTAGGAGAATTTGAGGGAAAATGTGATCTCTTATAAATGTGTGGATTCTTTCTATCAGATATTCTTACCACTCATAGTCATATGGCCCTCTTTCTAGCACCATAAATGTTTGTGTGCGAAATTGACCATGATCAACATTTAATAAATCACCCAATTAGATTCACAATTAGACTCTTATCCATTTGGGATGGTTATTTCAACTAGTTCAAGGGGTCTAGTTACCCTATGTGATTTTATCCGGAATACATACATACATACATACATACATATATATATATATATATATATATATTTATAATATATATATATTATTATATTATATATATATATTATATATACATACATATATATATATATATAACCATAACCCGGGTATCAATAAGTACCTGGATATGAAAGATGAACAAATGACAAGTAATATAGATCACTTGCTACTTTGTTATATTTTTCTCAATTTCAAATGAAACATTTTAATTCATTTAAATAGTTAAATGAATTAAGACTTCAACAACATTCACATACTATCTCAAAAATATATACTTTGACTTGAATCAAATCAATAAATCATTAGTATCCATCAAATCATTTCACTCTTAAACATAATAAAACTTTAATGATCTCAATAAAATAATAGGATAATATATTAAGAAAAACAAAGTACAATAGTGTAGCAAATGATTTCTTCTCTAAATTCAAAACCCCCTTTACAGGGTTATCCTTCAATATAAATAGGATTGCGAAAAATAGTGAGATAAGTCCTTTTCCCATAATTTCTTCAATAGTAAAAATAAATATAACAAAAATAAGAAGTATGTTTGTATGTGATGAAAAAAATAAGCATTCAAGCAGATGCAGATGCTTCTATAGGAGGTTTGTTGGTTGATTTCCATCAAGCATGGATTTCCATAAGTTTATATAGCTTTAAAGGTGTGTTGAGTCGGATATGGGCTATGTAATCATAGACTTGTGCCTCAATAGCTAGAAGGTCATATTTCATCATATTATTAATAAGCTTGGTCATGTGGAAATGGCTTTGAAGTTTGACCAGATACTCACAAACAAAGTCTAAGTCAAGTGTTGATATTTGTTCAATTTTGCTTTGAAATTATTCTCTGCTTTCACGATCCTTCTTCTTTAAAACTTATGACTTTAAATAGTTATACTCTAATACCTCTATCTCTAACATTTTCTCCTTTATCACCTAATTACCGAACTACATGATGGGGGAAGACACTTGCTATGCTGACAAAATCAAATCTTATGAAAAGCACAATTTTTATTTCCAAGTTTTAAGTACAACATTCTTCTGGATTATGTTGATTTTTGGCAGGTGAGGAAAATTTTTCTTTACACCTCTCTACCAAGATAACAATTCATATATCTTTCCTTTGACTTCATCATTTGTAGTTTCTATATCTATCATATCCTTGAGGAAGGAGTTAGCCAAATTTTCTTGAATTTACACTTGAATTAACCTCTCAAAACTTAATTCTTGTTCTCTGAGATATTGTTGATTGATTTCTATGAATTTCAACTTAAAATGAGACAAATCAATCACTTTTCATTTCTTACATCTTATTGTTTGGTGATTTAATTGATGTTAAATTACTACATAAATTATCAACTAGGTCTTGTAAACTGATGAAGTGTATGTGCATTGTATGTACATATGCTAATTAAAAGTCATTAAAACAACTACCACCTTGCATAAAGTAAAGATGTCACACTTAACAGAAATGTAACTAAGTTTATCACACTTGCTTGAAAGAAATATCACATTTGCAAAATGAAACTAAAATTATCCCACTTGCTCAAAAGAAATATCACACTTGCAGAAATAAAGTTACTCTGAAATAGAAGACTAAATAATCAAATCCAAATTACTTTCAATAGAAAAGGAAGTTAATCTAAAATATCACACTTAATATAAATTGAAATCTTCTCCACACAAATTTAACCTAAACTCTATTTCAGATCTCAAATCATTTCACACTCTATCTACAAATTCTTATGTGCATAAGACATATCGAGCTCTTCTATCCATCCTACAAAAAATTGATTAACACAACATACTCTATTATGAACTCTATTATCACTGTCAAAAGCATTCATAATCAATCGAAACTGAAAGGTTAGATAAAATAATTCAAAGTGATATAAAATGCAAAATTGAATGTTGTCTAAAAATAAGTAAGACCTTACAGCTCCATGGAGCCCGCCTGTGAGTTGTAGGTACGCAAGATTACTCATAAACTAAATACGCATCAAGACAATTGCTCAGAAGAATGATCAAACTTGCCTTTATAAATGCAAATAGAGTTTCAAAAATAATATCCAGGTCTGTTATTTTATCATACCAAGAGGTATATTTATAACCTCTATCAATAATTGTTTTAGAGATTTATGAGCCTATCCTACTCAATGGAGACTAAAAATAATATAAGAAGATAATATGACATGATTTCCTTGTTATTTTCTATCGGAGAAGCAAATCATGAGGCTAAATATTTTCGTCCATTAATTTTCTTGCCCGCCTAGTTTGCCTTCAACTCCTTCTTCGTTGGTTGACTTCCACGTTGACTGGGCTTATGCAGTGTTCTTATCATCGATCTAGGTCATGAATATAGGTAAATATCGTTATGCCAGTTATTAGCCACCTGCCCATATGTTTCATTCATCGGCTATATTTTTGTAACCCATCAAACCTTCAACTATGTTGTAGAATCAGTGATTAGTTGTAGAATTGGTGCAATTTAGTAACTTATGAAAATATTGAGTTAAATAATAAAGAACAATGAAACTTATGAAATAAAATATGTTTAAGTACACGTTATTTTTAGGATCCTTGTAATTGATGCTTAATTATATTTATTAGATTCAAAAGGAATGAGGATGGAGTGTAAGAAGGTTGTCAAAAAGAGACAATTTTGGGCTTCAACATTCCCCCAAACAGAAGACATTGCATTTCCTCATGCACAAAATTAAAATAATCCTTCTTTGTTACTAAGGTTCTTCAAAGGCCTCAACAAGAATATATAAGCTAGTTCTTCTTGTTTTCCTGATATTGATTGTCGCCCTTGGTTTCTTCATCAATATCATGTACTGCAAACTTATAACCTTTTTCTTAAGAAAATTATTTTTAACTTTCAATTTATTATTTTTATCATACCATAAACCAAGATGTAACAAGATGTCATCATTTTGAGTTCTATAGATTTCATTTTGTACCTTTATTGTTTCATGTTCTTACTTCAAATGTTTATTTAATACCTCCAATTCATATATTTCCTAGTTAAGTGTGTTTGCAATTTGGGGTTCTTCTAGAGGATCAAAATGTATTCCTTCATTGAAAATTTCTTCTCAATTTGAGGATGATTCAACATTTTTACTTGTAGCTCTTTGTTCGAGAGATTCTATGTAGACGTATATTTCTTGTTGGACAAGATCAATTTCCAGAGTTTTCCTAGCTAGACTTGCAACTAGTGATGGAACTCTCGATTCCTCTACTTCTTCTAAATTGACAAATCCTAGAAATTCCTAAGACTGATCATGTGTTGTTTTGTTAAGCCTTGCACTTCTTCTTATAGTTGATGGTGATTTTTCAGTAGTACAGGGGTGCTTTTTAACCTTTTCTTGTTCTGTTTCTCCTTTTGATACTCTTTCGCCTTTATTGTTGGCTATCTTTGTTCTAACATTTTTCTGCTTAAGAGTTTCCAACACACTTGAAAGAGGGGTTTCATCATCAAAATACTGATCTTGTTGTGTTTCTTGTGCAGGTGAGTTTTTTTTAGGGTTTGAAAGAAAATTTTTTCTACTCTTTCTTGTTTTATTATTAGGTTCTTCTTGTTCATCTTCTTTGAAATGATTTCTAATCAAAAAACCTTCCCAATTATCCCCTTTTCTTTTCATATGGGCTTCAATTAAAATTTTCTCTAACCCATGATGGTACAAGGAATTATCTATGGATTGTATTTTCCTCTGAATTTTTGCAGCCATTTTTCTCAAACTATGAAGCAGGAAGTATGGTAATTTGATTTCATTACCATCAAGAAAATTTATCATGAGGTGAGCACGGTAAAATAACATGTTTTCAAACCTACCTTCACAAGTTATGAATTTTTGAATAATTAATAGCCAATTTATCCATTTATTTTTTAAGGTCATGACTGGAATTCCCTTTTTAAAGACATATATACCCATACCTAGATTTTTAAGGAAGACTTCCCATTCTTTCTCCTTAATCTTCCGGTTCTTGGACCAACTTTCCCTGATTCTCGGTAATCCAGTAGCTTCTGCTACAAATGACTCTATCAGAACCAATTTAATATCTCCATTCCCCACTCTATACCATCATATTCCGAGCAAATGATTTTGTAACTTCTTTCTCATTCCCATCAAAATTTTAGACAAATTCTAACCAATGCACTTGTTGCAACTATTGTTTCACCTGTGGGTATCCTCTAAGAAATTTAGCCCCATTTGGTTATGAGCATAAAATGACTCCCATACTAAATAATTATTAGTCCATAATTTCTTTGTTTGATAGGTATGGAAGGAGCTTGTTTATGGAGTAGGTCAAAAAGATGGAATTTGGGTAATATGTGAAGCATTTTCAGCAATGGAATGGGGCCAAGTGGAATGGATATGATGCAAGGAACTATGATGGTATGTGAAGGAAGTTGGATGATATACAGAAGGAAGGGATTAAGTTTGAATGATAAAATGGTTTCATATCGTATTCATATCATTTTGATGAGATATATAGATATTTTCGTTAGAACCAAAGTCATGTCATAATAACGGTAATCATTATACAAAATGGTGGTAGCAATGGTCATTCATCTATTTAATTTCATAATCCAATGTTTTTCCCTTTATTATCTAACTAATATTTACATACCTTTTATGTTTTCTTATTGATTTTTGGATTTTCCTTTTGTTGGTTGTACTCACGTTGCTTTAGTTGTGATCTTCATTCAAATTGCTTTTGCCATGATCTTCATTTTCCATGGTTGCAATCTATCAAGTAAGCTGTCGAATTCCATGAGAGATGCAAATTATTGACAATTTTGTAGTTGTCTTATTTTTTAAAGAGGAATAAAAACAAATGGGACAAGAATAGGGAATTAAAATGAAAATATATGATGCCAAGAGTTCTTTGTTTTCAACTTGGATTTTCTGTATAAACATGCCAACATTGTTGGTTTTCATGTTTATACAAAAAGAATATATATTTTTTTATTTTAATCTTTTATTTTTATTTGAAAAAGAAAGTAGAAGGCTAAGTTTGAGAGGAAGAAGAATATTCCTTGACTAACATCAAATCAATATTATCTTACAGATTTCTTCTGAACTCTTCCTTTGTTAATGGTTTATGATATATTCATAATCTATGACCATTTAAAAGGAAAGCTACATGTTATTCATCAATGGTCTGATTCTGACTGCTCCATTATCAAAGACAGTTTCAATCTCATAAGGACCAAGCCAATGAGTTTGAAAATTTCCTTGAAAATATTTAAACTTTGAATCAAAAAGCAATGCATAATCACCATACTGGAATTTTCTTTCTTTGGTAAAATTATCATGCCACCTGTATCTTTGTTGTTAGACTATATTGGTTCTATGAATATCATCTTTTTGTCTCTAATAAAGTCCATTCAATTGCTTCATTCTTTGTCTTTGGGCTTCTGATAGATCAAGACCCAATTTGACTATTGTTTTAAAAGTATTTATCTACAACTCAATAGGAAAAAAAACTTGCTTTCCATAAACAAGTTCATAAGGAGTGTGTCCTGTTGTGTTTCTCCATGTGGTACAATATGCCCATAAATATTCTTGAAGATTTTATGCCCAATCCCTTCTATGAATATGCACAGTCTTGGTAAGAATTGCTTCAATTACTTTATTGGTAGATTCTACTTGTCCATTTTCTTGTGGATGATATGGAGTAGACTTCTAATGTTTGATTTTGTATTCCTCCATTATCTTCGGTACCAACTTGGATGTAAATTGAGTACCTTGATTTGTCACAATTTCCCTTGGGACACAAAATGAGTGAAAATATTCTCAAAAATAAATGAAACTACAACGTTTTTAGTAGCAAAAAGAAGTGCTTTAACCCATTTTCTGACATATTTAGTACAAACAAGAATGTACCATTTTTGTCATGATGGTGGATTGATTGGACCAAAAAAATCCAAAGCCCGTTTCTCAAAAGTTTCATTAAGTACCTGGGGTTGTAGAGCCATTTCATCCAAAGAAACATGTTTTCCCATTCTCAGACAATTGCCACATCTCTTAACATATTCTTTGGCATCCTTAAAAAAAGAAGGTCAAGTGTATCCTAAGAGAAGGACTTTATAGGTAGTTATTTTATCAACGAAATTTCCTCCACATGGTTCATCATGATAAGCTTTTAATATCTCTAGTACTTCATCCTCTCTAACACATATTCGAATGGTTAATTCAGGTCTTGTTTTGTACAATTCTTCATTTATTCATGAATAAGATGCACTAGTTTGAATAACCTTCTTTTTTCTCAAAGAGACAAATATGAAGGTAATTTCCTTGGGAACAAATAGTTAGCAATATCTGCAAACCAAGGAGATTCAATACATACTGCAAAATGATACTCATCAGGAAAATTATCTTCTACAGGAACATCTTTATTATCATTTTGGATTTTACATAGAAAATCATCAATTGTGTTTTCCTTTCCAGGTCTATCCAAAATAATAATAATGAATTCGTATAATAGCAATAACCAACTTGTAATTATGCCATTAGTAATTGATTTATTCCTTAAATATCGAATTGCAGAATGATCGGTGTGAATGAAGGTTTCATAACCAATGATATAATGTTTGAATTTATTGATGGCATGTACAACATCTAAAAACTCATTTTCTATTATAGTGTAATTCAACTCTGAAAGGGTCGGATTTTTGCTTGTATAGTAAATGGCATAAGGAGTTAAATATTTTTTTCCTAATACAGCTCCTAAAGTTGTATCTAAGGCATTAGTCGAAACGTGAAAAGGTAGTTTCCAGTTTGGTTCTCTTAAAATGGGTGCTTCGGAAATATTTTCTTTCAATGTTTCAAAGACTTTCTGGCAATCAGAATTCCAAATGAATTCACAATATTTTGTAATAAATTTGAAAAGTGGAGAGGCTATATTCATAAATATTTCTATAAATCTTCTATAATAGCCAATAAAACTAAGAAAACTTCTAACATCCCTTTGGCAAGTAGGAACTGATAATTTAGAAATGACTTCTACCTTAGATGCATCCACTTTGATTCCATTTCCTAAAATATGGTGGCCTAAAACAATTCCCTCAGTCAACATCATAAAACATTTTTCATGGCTTAATGAGATATATTCTTCTTTACACCTAATGAGAAATTTTACCAAAATTTTAAGAGCTTCTTCAAAAGAGTTTCCATAGAGAGTAGAATCATCCATGTAAACTTCCACACAATCATGAATTAGATTAGCAAAAAAAAAATTGCCTAAAACCACCCTTTGGAATTTTGTAGGTGCATTACATAACACAAAAGGAAGTACTCGATAAGCATAAGTTCCCCATGGACAGGTAAAGTTTGTTTTATCTTGATCTTCTAGAGCTACTTGGATTTGGTTATATCCACTAAAACCATCCAAGAATGAAAAATATTTTTTCCTTGCCAATGTATCAAGGACTTGATCTATAAAAGGAAGTGGAAAATGATCTTTTAAAGTAGATTTATTAAATTTCCTATAATCAATGCATACTCTCCATTTTCCATTCTTTTTCGGAAGAATTACCAATGGTGAGACCCACTCGCTATCTGATATTGGACAAATGAAATTCACATATAACAATTTTTTTAGTTCTTCTTTAACAATTTCCCTTAGGTTTGTGTTGAGTCCCAAACTTGCATCTTCCCTATACACCTTTTTAGCCTTTTTTTTTTCCAGTTACCTGAACCTCCAAGCTGTCAAATCATTGCATATTAGTTTAAAAAGAGTATATAAAATGGTTTCCTAACTATGTCTTGTGACTGCTGTTTGATTTAGATTTTTGCTCAGTCAGCTGCGGAATCTTGTCACTTTCCGCAGCCAACTCAACTTTCCGCAGCCTTTTTGTTGAAGTCTATGTTAGAGGTGTCTACTGGAGAATCCGGCCACATGGGCAAGTTGCAAATGATGTGGACATGGAACGTGTCCCCTTGGTTCAGCCGAATCACTCACAGAAGACTGTGGTCAAAGCCACTCAAGCGGTGGCCAACCTAAGAGTTTTACGGTGGTAGGACTCTGTTTTTCACCATGAGAAGAATTTTGTGGCAAGTTCCTAAATCCCAGGAGACGTGCTAACACCTGTGGACTTCTCCATGACCCAAATCTAATAGCCACCCTCCTTGGATTTAGTTTCCACGGCTACCATATTGCTAGATTACCAGACGTGGTCATTCACGTGTCTGTTTACCAGCGCAGATCTTAGGAATTAGTTGTGTCATTTCCTGTTATAAATAAAGCATTCGCATATGCATATGAACTGGTTTTTTGGTATGTAATTTTGACTGTTCTATCAGCCACTGTGCCGTGACTTAATCCTTATGTTATGCCTGTATTTTAATATATGAGAAGACATTGTTGTTAAGCTCAATTCGTGGTTGATTTCTGATTGGCCGAGGTTGCAGAGGGCCCTTGTACACCAAGGTTCTGAAATTACTATATAGTTTCATGTTTTCTTCATTCTAATTCTTGATGCCATAATCGTTTGCTTGTATATATTACACTGCTTATGGTATTCATGTCGATTGTTGTCCATAGTTTCTTTTATGCTTTCTAATGACTGTTAACTAATCAGTGTTTTTATTTCAGGTTCTAATAGATAGCCCGGGCAAGTGCACATAGCTTTTTAATGACTAATGACATGATGGAATTATCTTGTTCTTCTGCTGATTTGTTTCCTTAGTTCTAATTCCAGCACTGTTTATTTATTTAAGTTTTGTTTTGTCCATTTACTTTTCTGCAAGACAGATATTAGACTATTCATGTCATTTTCAATTACCTCCTATAGCCAGAGTGAGTCGAATGGTGAGGGATTGAAGTATGAATGTATAGTTTGATACTAGTTTATTTGTTTTTGCAAGTTAGTGATTAGATTACTCATGTCATTTTCAGTTACCTCCTATATCCAGAGCGAGTTGAATGGTGAGGGGTCAGAATATGAGTTGATGTAATATGATTTAGTTACTTTTCTTACAGTTTTTGAATTGCTTTGAGTTCAGTTTTCTTTTTACACAGCATCAAGGATAATAGGTTTCATAGTCACTAGCTCACTGTTTGGTTTAATTAGAATTTAGGTACATTTTTATTTTTTCTTAGTAATTGATTTCATCATTGCAAGTTTGAAAACCTTTTTGAAAACTTTGAAGTTTGGAAATTATTTTA
>APFE030820901.1:32365-60539 GCA_000404065.3 Pinus taeda | reverse complement strand
GGACTGGTAAGAAACTCTCTCTTTCACATCTGAGGGTATTTGGATGTGATGCATATGTACATGTTCCAAAGGAGAAATGAACCAAGTTGGATAGTAAATATGAAATGTGCATATTTATTGGGTATAAGGATGGTTTAAACGGTTATAAGCTTTGGAACCCAGTGACATAGAAGGTTCTGTACAACTGAGATGTGGTGTTCAAAGAGGTGAAAGATGTTTTTAAACATGAATTCCAATGAAAGGAACCTAAGAAGATAGAGTTTGAGCTAAAGGAGGAAGAATTAGACTCTACAGCAAAGGAGGAATCAGAAGATGAAGAGCCACAAACTCTGGCTGTGAGAAGGTGAGTTCAAGAAAGAAGGCAGCCTGAAAGGTATAGTCCATCTGCTTTTTGTTCAAATTTTGCTTTATCTATTACTGACGATGATCCCAGTACTGTGAAGGAAGCAGTAGATTCATAGGATGGAAAACTCTGGAAAGAGGCCATGGTTGATGAAATGGAATCTTTGTACAAAAATGAGGCTTTAGATCTGGTGGAGTTGCCAGCTGGAAGGAAACCCATTGGTAGCAAATGGGTGTTCCAAAAGAAGACAACTTCTAAAGGAAAAGTGGGGAAATACAAAGCTCAGTTGGTAGCAAAAGGTTATTCCTAGGTGTGGGGAATTGATTTTGGTGATATGTTTTCTCTTGTTGCAAATGTAACTTCGATTAGATTACTTTTATCTATTGCTGCTGCTTTTGATTTTCAGGTAGAACAGATGGATGTGAAGACAACATTTCTTCACGGGGATCTGGAAGAGGAAATCTACATAAGCAACCTGAAGGCTTTGCAACGAAGGGTAAGAAAGAACTGGTATGCAAGTTAAAGAAGTCTTTGTATGGGTTAAAGTAGTCACCAAGGATGTGGTATCAGAAATTTGATACATTTATATGGGGACTTGGCTTCACCAAAAGTAAAGTAGATCACTGTGTGCATTTTAAATTAATTGGTGACCGTGTTATTTATCTGGTCTTGTATGTCGATGATATGTTGCTGGTTGGAAATGACAAAGAAATTATCCAGGATTTGAAGAGCAAATTGTCCTCCAAATTCGACATGAAAGATCTTAGTGCTGCAAACTATATTTTGGGCATGGAAATTAAAAGAGATTAGGCAAAGAGGAAGCTCTGGTTAAACCAGAGGAAGTATGTCAAGGCAATACTACAGAGGTTTAATATGCAGGACACTAAACCGGTGAAGGTTCCTATTCCTATAGGTGTGATGTTATCTGCTGAACAATGTCCCGAGACACAAGAAGAGGAAGAGGACATGTCCCATGTTCCATATGCAGGTGCAGTCGGTAGCTTGATGTATGTAATGGTCAGTAATAGACCAGACATTGCACATGCAGTGGGAGTATTGAGTAGGTTTATGTCAAAGCTAGTAAAGGAGCATGGGACATCAGTGAAGTGGGTTTTCAGGTATTTGCGTGGAACTAGTGATTATGTTCTGTGCTACCAAGGAAGACTAGGATTGGATAGAGTGTTGGATATTCATGGCTTTGTTTATGCAGACTGGGCTAGAGATCTGGATTAGAGAAGATCTAGAAGTGGGTATGTGTTTAACCTATTTGGAGGTGTAGACAGTTGGATGAGTAAGAAACAATCTATAGTGGCATTATCAACTACAGAGGTAGAATACATGGCAGCCACTCATGAAAGAAAGGAATCAGTTTGGATCTATAGATTGTTTTCAAGTATGGGGTTAGTATAGGAAGCTATAATGACAGACTGTGACAGCCAAAGTGCAATTTTCTTGGCAAAGAACCCTGCATATCATCCAACAATAAAGCACATTGATTTTCAGCATCACTTTGTGAGGGATATGATATAAGACAAAAAGTTATTGCTGGTAAAGCTAGACACTTTGAAGAATACTGCAGATGTGTTGACAAAATCAGTGAGCTTTGAGAAGATCTCTTCGTGTAGAGAGACAATGGGCATTTCATGGCTAGGAAAATGACTAAGCTCTCTTATGGCCCCCTGTGGAAAGAAAACAACAAGTGGGAGAATGTTGGATTGCATTATATTCTTTCCACGTAGTTAACAAGGGGTTTGAAGGGCACCCGTAACCCCACTTTATGGGGTTCGGGACAGTGCCCCAGAAAATTTTGGTTTTGGACCCTATGTTAGGTTGGGCAGACCCACCTATGGTTTTATACATGATTTTCGCACATGTTTTTTGGATGTGATGGTTTTCATTCCATGGTATTGGACACAATGGTTTTCGGTCCATGGTATTGGGCGCGATGGTTTTCAGTCCATGGTATTGGATTCTTCGGCATGTATAAATATGTATTGCAACATTGAAAGGAACATAATGAAAAATCAAGCTGGTAGTCCTGGTTTTGGGATCCAGTGGGAAAATCTCCGTGTATATGTGTTTTATTTGTTATGCTCTCGCATTGTTTATTTTTCTATGTTTTAGAATTCGTATGCAGGTAATTTCTATACAGGGTTAAAACCTATAAAGAATATCGTAGGAACTAATTAGATATTCAAAAACAAGTTGAACGAAAATCGAGAAGTTATTAGAAACAAAGCCAAACTTGTTTGTAAAGGATATGCCCAACAAGAAGGTATAGATTCTGAAGAAACTTTTGAACCTGTTGCTAGACTTGAAGCCATAAGAATGTTTCTTGCTCTTTCTAGTTTTGAAAAATTCAAAGTATACCAATGAATATAAAATCAACCTTTATTAATGGAGACTTAGAAGAAGATGTCTATATTGAGCACCCAGAAGGATTCATTCTTGGAAATGATGCAAAACTTGTATGCAAACTCAGAAAGGCTCTCTATAGAAAAAAAACAAGCTCCAAGGGCCTGGTATTACCATCCTGACAAATATCTCCACCAACAGGGTTTTCGAAAGGGATTAATAGATAGCAATCTATATACAAAAATTGACACTGATAAATTGCTAATAATTGTTGTTTATGTTGATGATATCATATTTCGTAGGAATGAAGAATACATGAGTCAGGATTTTTCTTTAGTAATGCGGCAAGAATTTGAAATATCCTTGCTTTGTGAGCTTACCTATTTTCTTGGTCTACAAGTTCAACAAAATAAAGATGGTATTTTTCTTTCACAAGCTAAATATCTCAAATAGATCTTGAAAAAGTTCTGCATGGAAGATTCTAAACCAGTATGTACCCCAATGGTAACAGTATGCAGTCTCATCTCAAATGATGAATCAATATTAGTACATCAACCAACCTACAGATCCATGATTAGCAGTTTGCTTTATCTAACATGTACCCGACATGACATCATACATGCAGTAGGAATAGTTGGAAGAAACTCTAAAGGAATTACACCTTCGGACAGTCAAAAGGATTTTCAAATATCTTCAAGGAACACAGAACTTTGGTTTATGGTATCCTAGAGATACAGATCTTACACTTCATGCATATACAGAGATAGATTGGGCAAGAAGTGTTGATGACAGAAAAAGCACTAGTGGGGGTGCATTCTATATTGGTACCAAGTTAGTGTCTTGGTTCAACAAGAAACAAAGTTCAATTGCATTATCTACAACTGAAGCAGAATACGTGGATGTTGCATCTTGCTGCACACAGCTACTTTGGATGATGCAAACCTTACAAGACATTCAGATCACATGTACTCCACCCATCTCGATTCTATGTGATAATACAAGTGCCATCAATGTGAGAATTTTAAACATTTATGTAATTGACACATATCATCATGGTATTAACATTATAGTTGGCTTCAATAGAGAAATTCCATGTTTGCATCATTGTTTTATTGTTGTATGATACATATACTCATGCACTGTTTGGTATATTGTTATCATAAGCCTGGTTAAGGGGTCATCGAGATAAACTTGTTGTGGAAAGAATCATGCTAAAATCTAAACATAATAATGAGGCATATGAATTTTCCATGTAAACACATGGGTGTACAATATTATAGCCTTATAACAATATTGTAGTTATCATTTGGTTGATGAGAGATGTCAAGCATCCATGACATGAAAGAGACTTGAGTTTAATGGATTGTTGGAATTATCTTACAACTCATGATGAATCCTAGTATTGGTTTTGTTTCGTTACGAAATTTATATAGAAATCATTATACAACAACCTTAAATATGTAGCTATCCTAATGCCTCTAAAAGGGGAGTAATCTGTAGAAGGAAAGAACATGATTGAAAGAATGATTATGTTGGTAAAGTATAGTGCAAAGTGAAGTTGTTGAAACATAAAAAGGGCCATAGTAGATCACCTGAGATAAATGATTTAAGAACGAAGTATTGATTTAACTATTAGTAAACTATCAATTAATAGTCTTCTTAAGATGAAAATATGCATGAATATATACCATATTACTGATATTGTGTTACAACCACATGAAATCTGAAAATGATTTACACTTGACAAAACTTTCTCTAATTACGAAAATGAACCATGCTCATAAAAATTTCTTGTCAACTGAGCACAATTGTTTTAATTGTTAGAAAAATATAATGGAATGTTTGGCATGATACTAACATGATAGAAAAATATGTGGACAAATTTTCTGTCATGCGGGTGATACCATGGGAATGGTATGATGGGTTGTACCACAGATGGTAGTATGTGCAGCAGTACATACGGTACCCGTATGACTACATATGTTACATGTTTGAAATATGATATGTATATCAGTGTGTATAACACATTGTGTGTAGGTATGCATGAAGACATTGGGTAGATTTATGGAAAGACAACCTACTAGGTGGTTGTACAGAAGAAGGAAAGTAAGAAGTGGCTCAAGGATAAGTACCCATGGTTAAGTTGGCCTATGTAAAATTAAGAAGAATATATATGATGAACATATATGATGAATATATGTTGTTATGTGAACTAATCTGTTATGACATTGCAGGCATATTGATGTGGAAAATATGCTAACAAATGTGTTGTATGCAGAGAAACTGCAAGAAGCAGGTGTTCAACAAAGAACACAAAGGCTTGGAACAATGCTAGAAGTGGACATGCATTATTCATATAAAATGAAAATGAGCAATAGCTAATTTAGTAATATTAAGTAATAGATTATGATATGTATCATATTTAAAATTTTGCATCTATAAATTATCACAAATGGTTTCAAAACAATGTTATAGGTAGCTATGAGAGGAGAACACTCCTTGAGACCGACGTAGCTATGGAAGAGGAGCACTCTTTGTGGCCAATGTAGCTATGGAAGAGGAGAACTCTTGGTTACCAATGTAGCTATGAAAAAGGAGCACTCCTTGTGATCAATGTACACCGAAAAATTGCATTAGATGGTAGAGCCATGAGAGCTGTTGATTCAGAAATGAGCTACCTAAAAACTAGGACATGATAGAGTGATACACCGAGGATGGTGTAAAAATTAAGGGGGGAAGTATGTAACACCTCTCCCTTGTGTGCTAAATTGTTGTAAACCTAGGATGAGTTAAAGATAGGTTTGTTATCCTTCCATTTGTGTTAATGGTTGTAAACCTAAGCTAAGGAAAGATAGGTGTGATACCCTCCTTTGTAGGTTAAACTATTCTAAACCTAAGGTGGGGAAAGCTAGGTATATGTAATATGAAAAGAAAATTTATTATTAAATAAATTAATAAACTAAATCATTTGGAGGGTGGAGCCCCAAGAGAGAGGAGATTCTTGTCAAATCCCAATTAGGAATCACATAGAGATAAATCTTTCATGGTTAGGCTTCTATATGGGATTCTAGATAAGATTGGATAGACTGCAGATCCATGTGATGGATGGGAGATAAATATCCATCGAGCATAAATGATTTGCGGGATATAAAGGCAAGCTTTTATGAGGAAAAACCTTGTGGTAGATAAAGACAAGCTTTTCCAAAAAATACTTAAGCAAATGGAAAAATCCATAAAATCATGAAAGAGGGTATTAAACACCGAGTGCAGTGATCAATTGAGGATAGTTGATCCTGGGAAAGAACCTTGGTTCGGGGGGGTTTAGAGGTGATTCATGGTTGGGTGGTGATGCTCCTCCCTCTAAGTGATTGTTTTCGATGGATTCACATGCATGGACTGTTTTGTATGTCGGTCTCTTACCCTTCATGTGATTATTTTATTTGATTTAGTATTGGATATGTTGCTCCATCTTGGCTTATGTGTTAGTGTGATGCTATCTGTATTCATGTGGTGGATCCCATTCTTATGCCTGTGAATGAGTAGGATAACAAATCAATCTAATGGTGATCTTCATTATGATAGTGAATGAACATTTAATGTTATATAAAGCCTCTAGTTAACATGGAAAATAGTGGTAGATGCTTGTGAATCATTATGGAATAATGCAAGTAATGGAATAGTCTATGATGGTGAAATTATCTATTGCATAGATAATCAATGAGGCTAGACTGCATTCTATTTGTTGCTTAGAAGTTATCTTATTATGGAACTGATGGAATATTACTATGCATGTGGTTAACTGATTTAAGAGCTTTTATATAGTTTATGCATGCATATGGTAATTAGGAATGAGATATAGATGCATGAAAAATTGTTAGGATGTAAGTTCTATATAATCCAATAGACGAGGATTTTGTTACCATGCATGTCACTAGAAGTTTGATGGTTGCATGTTATAGCTCTTTCTTCCCTTCCAACTGTAGTTATGTTTTAGAAATTTTTCGATGAAAATGACATAATGTGTCTATGGTATAAAGCTCCTTCCTGAAGGTGATATAGTAGTCTGCCTAGGGGAAAGGAACATGGAACCTTAACTATGTCTAAGGAAATTTTAAAAATTTTAGGAGATTTGGACATATTCTCTGGATAGGCCATGGAGGTTCATTACAATATTTCATAAATGTGGAAACAAGACTAAATTAATTAAGGCACAAATAGTCATCTAATCAAAGGTAGAATCTCTGTAATTTTAATTGAAATGTCTTTCTTCAAGAAATCAGAGGGTATTACACAAATTCAAACTTTCCAGAAAAAACTATCTGAACTATCTTAACCACTTTCCCGTCTATGCAAAATATAAATTAGTTCAAATCCACTATTTGTGGATCTAATTCTTAAATCTAGAAAATATCCATCTAATAAAATGGTTACAATATCTCTTGGAATTAGCTAGAACAATTTCCTATTCTGTGCAACTACACAATAATTCTAACTAAATACTAATTATCGTAATTATTTCAAACAATTAAAATAAATTTAGGAAACCCACTTCTTGTAGTAAATGAAATTTTTACCATCACGGTGAAAATTAATTTACTAATGGTGATGCTCCTACTTCAAACTCCCGAGGAAAGAAATTCTCCATAAGAGTTTCCATAATAGTACTGTACTTTGAAATGTATGCCTTTGTCATCCAAGTAGAAGCTTAACCTAGTTGATTTTCCACTTGACTAAATACTAATATTATTCCTTGCCTCTAGTTCCTTTTATCAATTTCTAGTCTAACACTTCTTCAATCCCTTCACGAATTACTTTTGGAAGTTGTCTCTCCCATCCACTAGTCTAATTTTCATCGATAATAGTTCTATCATTCAGAATATTGTCTTGTCCTTTGAAATGATATAAATTAGCTACATTGAAGAGAGGTAAACTGCCAATGCCTTGAGCGAGTTGTATTTCATATGCATTTGAGGAAATTTTTCGAAAGATTTGACAATGACCAAGTTTTCTCATTTTGAGCTTATTGTATGTTTTTTCTAGAAATATCTCCTTTATCAAATGTATTGTGATTAAGTCACCAATTTTAAATTATTTGTCTCCTCTTCATGTCCACCCATTGTTAATATTTTTTCTTATATTCATGTAGTTGTTTATTCAACCTTTCATGTCATTCTTGCATGTTAATTGCAAAATCTTCTTCTGTTGCAATTCTTAATTCTTGATTACCCAAATCTATTATCTCATATACACCTCTATGATGCATTCCATATAAAATTTGAAATGGTTTCATACGTATACTTCTGTTGGATGAAAAATTATAAATGAATTTTGTTTGGGCAAGCACTTGATCCCATTGTTTAGGATGATCACTTACCAAACTCCTCAAAATATTTCCCAAACATTGATTTCTCACTTATGTTTCACCATTGGTCTACAGGTGATATGCTTAACTAAAATTTAAATTTTTACCTAGCTTCCTCCCTAATGTTCTCCAAACATTGCCCACAAATCTAGTATCCATGTTTCACACAATAATATGAGGCAATCCATGTAGTCTTACAATTTCTTTGAAAGAAAAAATATCAACACTAGTTGCATATGTGGTTTTGGTACAAAGAAAAATGTGCCACTTTTGAAAATATTCTCACAATAAAAAAGATAGATTCACTACCTCAGTGAGTTCAACATAGCCCAAGAACAAATTCCATGTTGATTAAATCCCATGACTTGTCGGGAGTGGGATGACTTCTTCTTTTCACTTACTGAGAAATCTTGCATCTGTCTACAAATATCTTCACATTAGCTTGCATGTCTGGCTAATAATAAAATTAATTTAACACAAAAAAACTTTTGTCAATCACAAAATGTCCAACCAATCATTTACTATGTTTTCCCTCTATTAAATTATCCCTCATGGAGCATTTGGGAATGAAAATTCTAATGTCTTTAAATATAAACCATCTTGAATCATATAATTAGACCACTGTGTTATATTTTTTCTCACTGGATTTTTACATCTTGCATATGCTTCCCTAAAATCGACATCATTCTCATAAATTTCTCTAATTTCATCAAATTTTGTAACATGAAACTAAAATTCCTATAGAACTAAATTATTTATAATTAAAGCATCTACTACTTTATTTGAAGAACCACTAGTGTGCTAAATCATAAAAGTGGAATTTTGTAAAAACTCCACCCATTTAACATGCCTCTAGCTAATTTTTAGTTGATTGATTATCAACTACAATCCATGACTATCGGTGAATGAAATAAACTCCTTTGGAATAAAATAATGTTGCCACCTTTTCAAATCCCTCACAACATCATAATATTCCTTATCGTATGCAAAATATTTATTCTGTCCTTCATTTAATGTTTCGTCAAAATAAGATATTGGAAACCTGTATTGACATATAACCACTCCATTAGCACTATCACTTGCATTTGTCTTCACTTGAAATAATTTTTGAGAATCATGTAGTGAAAAAAATTGGTTTTTCAGTGATCCTTTGTTTGAGAAATTTAAAATTCTTTTATGTTGCTAAAGTCCACTTAAATGGTTGATTAACTTATTTAATTGTCTCAATAATTGGTGCACAAAAACTACTGAATTTTTTTATAATTTTTTAATAAAAACTAGCAAGTTCGTGAAACTTCTTACCTTATTCAAATTTCATGGAACTAGCCAATTTACATTTTGTTACACTTTAGATCCATCTTCAACCCATATTTCGAAATTAGAAAACATAAATAAACCAATTTCATAAAACTACACTTCTTTAAATTTATCCACAACTTTTCTTTTTGCAGGGTGCCGAGAACTAATTTTAAATGTTGTAGATGCTCTTCCCTCTTCATTTTGTACACTAACATATCATCCAAATAAATAATAAAAAATTTCCCTACAAATTCTTTTAAAAATGTGTTCATTAACCTCATGAATGTGCTGGGTGCATTGGACATACCAAAGGGAATCACGAGCCACTCATACAACCCATGATTTGTCTTAAACTCGATTTTCCACTCATCTCTCTCTCTCTCTCTCTCTCTCTCTCTCTTATACAAATTTGATGCTATCCACTTTTTAAGGAATTTTTTGAAAAAAAGAATGATTCACCTAAACAGTCAATTAAATCATCAATTTATGGGAGCAGAAATCAATACTTGATGGTAATTTTATTAATTTCCCTAGAGTTTGTACACATTATCCAACCTCCCTTTTTGAGACTCCATATTGTCAGCACAACACAAGAACACAAGATTTCTTTTATCAGGCACTTTCCCAATAATTCCTGAACCTGTCCTTTTACTTCTTCATTTTCTTGTTTTGTCATTCTATAAGAAGATTTATTTGGTAGAATAGATCCTAAAATTAAATCAATACGATGGATAACACTTATAACATGAGGCAAACTACTTAGTAACACATCCACAATAATATCAATAAATTGAGCTAACAAATTTCTAATTTTATCTGACAAATCATCTAAATTGATTCTGGTAAGAATTAGTTCTTGTTTCCAAACTAAAGCAAAGTGTAATTATTCTTTCTTGGCTTCTTGCAGCAACTCCTTTCCACTCATAAGCAATACGTTGGGACTTACTTCTTCTTTAATTTATTCATCTAGTAAAGGTAACACATCATGATTTTCCCCATCCTTTTCAAAAGTATAAGTGTTCCTTCTCCCATCATGTATGGCCTTCCTATCATATTGCCATGATCTCCCCGATAACACATGGAAAATATCCATTAGAATTATATCACAAACAACTTCATTTTTATATTTTCCAATATCAAAATCTACTTTACACTGGTTGTTAAGCAATAATTGGTGTCCATTTTGTAGTCATGATACTTTATAAGGATGAGGATGTGCGACTCTTTGTAAATTTAACTTCTCTACCATTTCCACAAAACCAAATTATTATTAATTCTATTTTCAATAACAGATTTGCAACACTTGCCCTTTGACTTACCCATTGATTCAAATAAACTTCTACTTTGAGTTGGTCCCTTGGTCTCCTTTTGAACTTTGATCAACACTCTTTTCATTAACAATGATTCTCCCACTTCAGGAACCTCTTCAATAATAGTTCGATCCTGAATTCATTTCACTGCTTGAGTGACATGTAGACCTGTTTGACTTGTTGGTGCATTCTTAGGAAAATCCCATCACATATGCCCAATTTTCCCACATCTGAAACATCTATGATGGTAGTCTCTTCCATGACCTTTGCCTCTAGATATTGACCTCCTCCATCTCGAATCACCTCCTCTTAGTGATTGCCTATTGGAAATTACTTCATCTTCTCTTTTTGCAAACTAAATTATTCCTCTTCCAATCTGTTGTCCTATGCCTCTCACAAGACTCCTTCCTTGACTTCTCTAGTAGAAAACTTCTCTTCAGCTTTTAAGGGGTCCTAATATGTAACTTCAATAGTCTTAAAAACAATAAATTTATTTACCTTGAATATCAAATATAAAACCATTAATATGTCTAGTACCTTTCTCAACATCATCTTATGCACGACCAACTGTAATGTTCAATTTATAAAACTCCTTTATATTTTCTTTAACTGAAATAAAATTCATCTTGCACTTCATCCCACTAAAGTGAAACATGGCCTTTCAATATTGTTACTGCATACTTAACTCATTTATCAGCTTCATCATATTCATAATCAAAATATTTAGCAAGAGCATGTATCAAATCCATTAATTCATCAACATTTAAATTACCTTCATATGGCAGAATCTCCATCTTTGTCCTGGAATTTATTTTAGCAGATACCTTCATGATCCTTACATCACTCACATATCTCATATTAGTGTCTCTGTTCTATGCAGTCTCCATAGTTGCTACTTCTGTCGAAGCCTTCTCATTTGAACTTGCAAAAGAAACATTTTCTATAATCCTACCTCGACCTTCTCCTCAAAATACTCCTTGATGATCTACTATTCTTCTTTTTAATTGAAATAAACATGCTTTGATAACACAATTGATGTTGATCTAGTCCTTCCCGATGCCCAACTTGATTATTTTCTTACAAAAATCACAATTATACACAAGCTCTCTTTTCAAATAAATCAAGAAAATATTTAGAAATCAACTTTTTATTAATTACGTGAAAAACCAACCAACATGTTCTACAAATTTATAGGGTTGGATCATAACTCTATGAAAAGTAAATATTTTTATTATAACTCCCGATTGGGTTCAGTGCTGACTAATCCACAATTAGTCGAGGGTTAGGATTTTGTGCAAGGCTGGTTGTCAGGCTTGGTGAATAGAGTTCGACATTATAGAAGGATTCTAACTACAGTTTGGGGTTGACTGCTCTGACTACAATACAAATAAGTCGAAAGTAGGACATATTATGTGACTAAATGATTGACTGGGTCCTTCTAGGTCATGGTTGGCTTTCACTATGCATTCAACAACTACACCACTTATCTAACTGCCAACTAGGACCTGTCTCAAACTATGTGCCCTTACTTGAAAAATAAATAAATTCCCCTTTAAAATTATAACTCTTACATAATATGCTTTAGATTTGATTCAACACAACACCAACTATACTAGAGGTAAATGCAATGGTTTCCATTGACCTAAATTAACCCAATGCAAATTTAGAGTGCAATGACTCTCTTTCACTTGGGATTGAAGCTTGAACAAGGATTTAAAGAAAACTTTTATAACTCATCAATGTGGAAACAAAACTAAATTAAGCAAGGAATGCATAGTGATCTAATCAAAGGTCGGGTATATATATTTTTAATTGAAATTTGTTTCTTCATGTAATCATAGAATACTACACTAATTCAAACTTTTGACACAAAACTATCCGAATTATCTAAACCT
The DNA here is from genome assembly GCA_000404065.3 of Pinus taeda. Classification (NCBI taxonomy): domain Eukaryota; kingdom Viridiplantae; phylum Streptophyta; class Pinopsida; order Pinales; family Pinaceae; genus Pinus; species Pinus taeda. Next base: position 47,975 of record APFE030820901.1, on the reverse strand, counting down.
ATTTTTAAGCCGCAAAATATACTTTTAATACAACATAAAAATCAGTTCAGATCCACTAATTGTGGATCTAATTCCTAAATCTAGAAAATATCCTTATAATAAAACAGTTGTAGTATTTGTTGAAATTAGCTAGAACAATTTATTATTCTATACAAACACATAATAATTCTAACTAAATACTAATTCTTCTAATTAATAAAAAACAATTAAAATAAATTCAAGAAACCCACTACCTGTAGTAAATGAAATTTTGACCATCACGGTCAAAATGAATTTACTAATAGTGATTCTCTTGTATCAAATTAATTGACTACGAAGTGATTTTTACACTTGCTAGTAGAGGTAAGTACTATTTATTTTAATAGCCATTGTTGACTAGCCAAGATTGAAAGTTCCTACTTAAAGTTAAAATAATTTCATGTATGTGGAAATTCTTTTTTGTTCTTGCTCGACACATGCATTCTCTCTGCACACCAATTCTCTTACACGTACCACTTATTCCACACGTCCTTTACTTCGCACACATCCCTAGATCCAAACACCTATCGTTTTGCATAATGAATGTGTAAAAGTTTAGAATGGAAAAATATGTTAACTATTGCAACAAATTTTAATTTCCCAATTATTTGTGCAATTTCTATTTCAAATTTGATGCTTAAAGTTAAAATAATTTCATGTCTGTGGGAAAAATTGTAAGTTCTTTCTTCGCATGCACATCCCCTCTGGACACTTATTCTCCCACACGTAACCCCTATTACACACATCATTTCCTCCACACACATAATTAGATCCATACACTTGTTATTCCACATAGTTGAATGTGTAAAAGTTTAAAATGAAAAAGAATGTTAACCATTGCAACAACTTTTGATTAATATGTAGTGTTGTGTGGGATGGAGGTATGTGGGGGGGAATGTGAGTCGAGGTGCAGAATTAGGGACGCATGTGGAACATTGAAAAATAAATTTTGTGTTATGTTGATGGTGTTTGATACTGCCAACACATAGGGGGTATTCCCAATCTAAAGTATCAACCCAGCCACCATAACACAAAGTTTCACCTTGGTTTCAATGGATAACATAAGAGATTATTTATGTAGACCTTGGAAAAGAAATATTACATTGTGAAACACTAATTGCAATGTGTAAAAGGAGACCTTCACAAGCGGCAGACAAGAGTGAGTGTCTCGAAGGCAGTAATAGTTCCAACCTAAAAGAGACACAGAAGAGCATGAAAAGATTAATTAGAAAAATAGTTGACATAACGATTGTTAAAGTGAATACAACATACATTCAAGAAGATGAGTATTAAAGCCATTGAAATAGTTCAATTTATCCAGTACATATGAACACAACATATACCATAAACATCCCAAGGATAGTCCTAAAAATTCGTGATACATGCATGAAAATGTATTGGTTCATTAAGTTTCAATTAGGTGAAAGATCCAAGTACACAGTTACAATGATAAGGAACTAGTTCTAGTAGTGGAACATTAAGTCACTTCTTGCTTCTCCAAATAATATTTTTCTCTCCTATGCCAAGTAGAGAATCCAAGACTAGCTCCCCAAAGCTTAAGCCTCCAAAAATCCCTTGCTTGAGTTATGAGGTTACTTTTATAACAAGATGAATGACCTTTCATCTCCCCTTGACTCTTAGTTTACCCTCATGGCTCTTGGACTTCTAATATGTCCTCTGAACTTCTAAATGACCTTTTGACTTCTCCATGTGACTTTTCATATTCCACATATGGCCCTTGGACTTCGACACATTACATTTTGTCCTCTTCCTTGAATATACATCATTACATTCCACACAATGATTTGGCATGACACGTGGACACACATTGATTGTTATGATGACACTTGTACAAGTTACAACTTGAAAATGTTGGCATTGATTTCATGATGAGGTGGAAATGCCAAGATGTCTTCCTTACTTCTTCATCTTGAATTATAGATGATAGATCTAATCTATACTTCATTCCTTCATTTCAACCCTCCATGGGGTCTTGGATAAATATTGGAATCCTCTTAATCATCATGTAAGGTATTCTTTCTATCTTGGACATTGATTTGCTTCATGTCTTCTTGATAACTCTCTTTGGTGCTTCTTCTATGCAGGTGTTTCTTTATGCTTTCACCTTGACATCTTCTTTAAGAATTAGCTTCTCAAGATTAGAAACTACTCTTGCTAATGAAAATTATTCATGCAAAAATGAAATCAATCTTAAAAAAATCTATTATATCACTACCTAGATCGTGGAATGATTGGCTCATGATAGATCTATGAGAGGGTTAAATGAAGGAGGCTTGATGGGAAAAGCACAATTCAACTAGTCAAGCGCTGAGAGGAGGACTCCTTCAGCCTTCCATATTATAGCATGTGCTTAATATAAAGGGTATAAGAAAGGATTAAGCATAGAGCACATAGGGGAATATTAAAGGATGAAGGCTTCTTGCCTCGTGACTATGCCATGCGCCCAAAGGGAAAAGGGAAGGATGAAGGCTTCATGCTTTGTGACTGCACCATGTGCCCTAAGGGAAGAGGGAAGGATGAAAGCTTCATGACTACGCCATGAGCCCTAAAGGAAGAGGGAAGGATGAAGGCTTCGCGACTATCCCATGAGTCCTAAAGGAAGAGGGAAGGATGAAGGCTTCATGCTTCATGACTGCATCATTTTCCCTGAAGGAAGAGGGAATGATGAATGCATCATGCTTCGTGGCTGCACCATGCACTCTAAGCGAGGGGGAATGATGAAGGTTTTTTGCTTTGTGGTTGTGCTATGTGATTTTAAAGAGATAAAGTATCATTCATTTTCTAAAGTGCACTTCATTCTTCTGAAGTGTGCCTTCTTGCTCTGAAGTCTGCTTCATTGTTCTCAAGTGAGCTTCATTGTTCTAAAGTGCACTTTTGAAGGGAGAGAAGGTCCTTGTTCTTCTGAAGTGCGCCTTTTTGTTCTAAAGTGCACCTTGTGGTTTTGAACTGCACTTTGTTGTTCCAAAGTGTGCTTCATTTTTTTGATGTGAACTTCATTGTTCCAAAGTGCACTCAAAATTGGGAGGGCACAATCCTCTCCAATAGTAGTATCTTCTTCATCTGGAATGTAATTTTCACTAAGGGAGGTAGAAAAAGGTTAAGTCCCTTATCCTAATAAGTAATAATTCAATGTGAGTGGGATGGGACCTTAGAAAACACTTAGTGTACAACTATGGGATGAAAAGATATGTTAGTGAGGCTCATGGATAAGTTGCGCTCATCACCTAGTAAGAGGGATAATGCCTTTACAACGTGCATTGACTAGGAGGAAAGCATGAAGATGACACTTGAAAAATGTAAAAAACCTTGAAAGTGACACATTCTAGGCCAAAGACAACATGAAAATTCAACTTATTAAAGTGAAATCAAGTCAAAATGAAAGTCAAAAATGTGAAAGAAACACTCGTGAAAGTGAAGGTGCGCCAAAATTGATAGATATGAAAACTCACTAAAATAGAAGTACAAATGAAATGAAGGTGAGGGAGATTATTAATGAACATGTGCACTTACTGTCAACATGAGTTGAACATCACACATGCATTGCCTTGGTGGACAATGTGATGCTTATTTAACATGGCATAAAGAAAGTGTGCTCATAAGTTTAATTGAGATTGTGCATGTGTGAACAAGTTACTTTGAAAACGAAACATATCACAAAACATCAATTGATCGTGGAATGATAGATCGTGAGATCCTTAGTAGGGTCCAAAATTCATGTGTAAGAAAAATTTTGGATGTTGTTGATCATAGTGTTAACATGATCCTTGCTCCACACACACATTTTCCCCCACAACACTTCATCCATGCATGAAAAACTTCTTGTGGATATCTTAATGGGCCTTTTGGAAAAGGAACTATTTATTGAAAAATTGTGAAGAAAACCAATGGTTGAATTACACTTAACCAAAAGAGGATTATGCACCCGGTACTAGGTCCCATGTACCTCAGATGCTATTTTGGAATTTAGAAAGATATTTAAGGAGAATTTTAATTTTCTATCATATACACGAATTAGAAGGTTGCACTCAGTAGTGGCTTTTGAAATCCAATTTTTCACATACACACATGTCATTTGCACACCCATTCTCCCAGACATACCCCCTATTCTGCACATCCTTTACTCTTCACACATTCTTGATGCCATAGAACAATTATTCCACATAGTGGAATGTGTAAAAGTTTAAAATGAAAAAATATGTTTATTGTTGCAACAAATTTTTATTTCCCAATTATTTGTCCATAATTTTTTTTTTTATTTTAGAGTTTCTACTTAAATTTAAATAACTTCATGTGTGGAGAAAAAAAATTATGTTCTTGCTTTTCACATGCATTCCATTTGCGCACCCATTCTCCCACACATTCTCCCATATTCCAAACATCGTTTAATTTGCGCACATCACAATATCCATACAACCATTGTTCCACATAGTTGAATGTGTAAATGTTTAAAATGAAAAAATATGTTAACGATTACAGCAACATTTAAATTCCTAATTTTTTGTGTAGTCTTTTATTTTTATTTTTTTCTTAAAGTTTAGATAATTTCATGCGTGTGTGAAAAGGTTTAAGTTATTTTTCCACACACACATTCCCTCTATAGAATCATTCTATTTCATGTACCTTATGTTTCACACATCCTTTACTTTGCACACATCCTCAGATCCGTACACTTGTTGTTGTACATAGCTAAATGTATGAAATTTTAAAATGGAAATTAAAGTTTATACTTAAAGTTAAATTAATTTCATATGTAGGGAAAAGAGTTTCATATGTGTAGATGATCCCCCCACCACCCGTTCCCCCCCCCATCCCTAGCTTATGTAAGGATCCGGGCAGAGAACTAAGTGTGTTATGCTAACAACATCAGTGTCAATGCCATGCTAATAATTCTAGTGTCAAGGCAATCACTGACAGAATGACCATTTAGAAATTTTTTTTTCTATGTTAAAATTATATGTCAAGAATTGAAAAATACCAAAATTAAATCAACCTCTAGCAGGGGAATTATGTCACATCAAGGGTTGTTTATCGAATGGAAAATTAGAAATAATATTTTAAAAGTTATTAAATTATTTTTTAATTTACAGGAAATGAAAATATTCAACATTTTTTGAAAACTTTGGTTAAAGTTAAACAATCTATTTGTAGTCAATGAACTATTGACAGTGAGGCGTTTACTATAGTCCCTATCAAAGGAAAGGACTAATAATTTGTTACAATATTCATTATAAAATAATGTAAGCAATACTTACTATGATACTATAATGAATGAATTTAAATAAAATAATGAAGTTTTCTATTACTCATTAGTAGAATTAAAAGAAAAAATAATGAAAATAACAATTTTCTCATAAGGAAAATTGATGTGGTAAAAACATGAATCATAATAAAAGAAAAAGAAAAATAAAGAAAAATTATGAAGTTTATGTGACCAAAATGTCTAGTTCTCATATGTAATCTCAAGTTATTTGCTACAATTATAATAATTTCTTTGAATATGCCATGTTATATTTATATTTCCTCTTTGATATTTCAATATTATCCTAAGCACACCAATTTCTTAGATCTGTTAGTTAGATTCACAGTAAAAAAAATTAAAGTCAATGGGTCCTCTGGACCCATCAGTCTCTCTAGGGACTCCACTTGAAGAAGACCTGGGCTATTTTACATCTTTGTAATATCCCATCAAAGGGTCTTACCTTCACCATCTACACACACACACACACACACACACACACACACACACATATACATATATACATATATACATATATACATACACACACACACACACACACACACACACACACACACACACACATGGCATAGAAATCTAAGCCATAATTAAAAGTAGTATGTATAATGCATATATTGATAATTACAACTATTATAGTTGGTGGCATACCAAAGGGTCACAAGGACCATGCAACCAAATAATCTATTTAGTAAACCAACATTTTACAAATTAAATACATAAACACAAAATTATATGTAGCTTGTCACTTGCAAATATCTAAGGCCAAGCTAGTTTTTCTCTAACTCCTAATACGAATATCCAATAAGTTGCCACGAGCTAGTGTTCAATAATTAAGAGAGGACATCACACCAATGGTCAATTTTCTACCCAATCAATGAAGCCACCTTCACAAGTGTTTCCCTTTGAGCTTGTCTCAATATGGATGATTATAGGAACCATAAGTTGATTATGTTCTCAAGAATCTCAGCCAACTAATCAAGACTAAATTAACAAGATTTCAATCAATTCATCATAAGTGTGGTGGTGAGGACCCTATGCTTTAAACTCCTCCAAATACCATTGGATTATGATAAGTAGAGGCATTACTCTAGCCTTCGTCTAGAGATCATAATCACAATAGTAGTGGTGCCCCCTCATACAAAGACTTCACTACCACCTTTAACTCATGATAATAGTCATGAAAATAGTGGGATTTCTGGAATTTGGGGGGAAATTAAAATAATGGGCTAATGGCATTGATATTTACTACCCCTTCAAGCTAAGATAACACTCACAACCTCTTAGTCAGCATAGACTAGGTGGGTGTATGTGTGTGTGTGTGCCAACATCATTAAAACAGGACACACATGCAATTAGAGTACTATGTTTGTCAAAACTTGTTTCCACATTAATTAAAAGATAAATAAAATAATGAAACCACTTCTTTTGTAGCTCACATTAGTGTAAAAACTTCCCAATATGTTCCTTTTCACTTCCCTTTATTCATGTAAGGGTGAATTTGGGCTTGAGGGTGAATTTACAAGTGTCCAAAGAAAGGTGAAGGTGAAATGCAATAAGTTTCCTTCCTATTTATTTACCTGAATTAATTTTGAAGGTAATTCTAACATGTCTTGTCCCATTTTTGAAGTCTTCTAACTACTACAGCCATATACCCACCCTCTTTGGGACAAGATCCCTTCCTTCAAGTGCATTCTCCCACCCACTAAGATTTTAATTTGTAGCAAGTTAGTCAATCGAAGACACTAATGTATATATGCAACATCATTATTATAATCCATCACATGAAGTATTTTATTAACCAAGCATAAATCATAAATTTTATTGTCAATGACATTAAATGGAAATTTTACCTAATAAATGTTCATGTGTGCTAAACCATATTAAGTAAAAGTATCAAATCATAGCAATAATCAAAAGAAAGTATCCAAAAATGGATTGTTCCTTATAAGGTATCTAATTATATGTACACATCATGAATCATAAGGTGAAACCACTCTATCCTAAGTTATCAACATCGTCAATAATAATATGAAATCACTATAATAATAGATTATTTAATAAATGCACACTTCATGAAATGCCTTTCTAGTGGTATAACCACATAAGCCACACATTACCAATGCATCTATATATAATCACAATACAATGTATTTCTAATGGGGCATATACATATGAAAGCATCATATTAAACTTAATCACATCATAATAAATTAGACCATATTAATGTTTGTCAAGGGTTATCGCAAATACCTTAACAACATCAAGAATAGATAATATCATCATTAATAGCCATAGATTTTAAAAATTAATAATAATGTTAGGAACTAAGTATATATATAATATCAACAATATAATTAATGACTAATCCTGCTAACCATCATCCAATAGCTACCAATGCTTCACATTCATTATTAATAATATTAATAATACTATTGAGAAATGCCAAAATTCATCACAATATTACCAATTACATAGGTGTCTAGGTTCATCAAACTCAATCATTAGTGGAGGAAAGTATGAGACCATGATAAGTTAAGAACACCATCTCCTAATAGTCATACTAAACCATCAATAGATAACTATATAGTATTCCTAATTAGCCATGGCTAATTGGAATATTAGATTTTGTTCAACTCTTACCTTCTATAGTTATTTGTAAATAAATAAAAAAGTGAGGATGGGGGACATAACTCACTTTCAGAATAAAAAGTCACTTTCTAGTAGCACAACATTGTGACTTAGAGGGGAGCCAAGGGGGCCAAAGGGGGAAGTAGAAATGGAGCCCACGCAGACACATGGAGGGACTGCATAGGAGGGAAGAAACACATGGCAAGAGAGGAATCACAGAGGAGGAGGTGAGCCTTGGGATTGAGAGAGAAAAAGGCTATAAAGGAGAGAGGAGCCCCCTCATTTTTATCATTCTGGTTATGAGCATTTGTGATAGTCATTTCAACTTAGAGTACGTTGGCTATTTAGCTAGTCTGCAACACGTTTTAGTGCATTGAGTGTCTCCGTTCGAAGATCTCACCCTTAGCCCCGGGGGCCTTCGAGTGCCTGCTTGGGCACGGTATTTCCATTGGAATTCCAGCAGTAGTTTCATTAGCATTTCAACAGTCATTTCATCAGCGTCTTTGAGGAACTGCGTAGAACCCCAAGGGGGTGATTTTGAGGGGTCGACCATTTCAAAAAAGATTTTTTGGTTTTCTGAGTAGAATATGATTGCAATTTTTTAGCCTTTTTTGAGGAGGGGAGCAACCCCAAATCCTCATTCAATTTCCACTAGCAACAGTAGCATGATAGTTTTCCAACAGCTGGGACGCAGATTAGTGTGAGGCCATTCTAGGAAAACTTTCTGTGTTTTTCTCTGTTTTTCTGGGCTTTCAAGGCATCTCCTATAAGATCTTTTGTCATTCCTCCTTGCTGCTCATATGTAATGTTCAAGGGTGAAAACAACAAATATCCAAAACAAGTTTGAAATGGGGAATTCCCAATAGAAGTGTAGAATGCTCTATTCTAAGAATGCTTTATATATACCATATTTTCATCCCAAGTCTTTAAATTATTCTAGTTATATGCCCTCATAAGTTGCACCAAATTTGTGTTAACTACTTCTGTCTACCCATGTGTCTATGGATGGAATGATGTAGATCTCTTCAAATTTATGTCCATGTTCTCCCAGAAAGTATTCCAAAATTCACTGACAAATATTGTGGCCCTGCCTAAAATGATGCTCCTTGGTATCACAAAGTGCACTTAGACCTGTCGAAAGAACAAGTTTGTTGCTTCTTCCCCACTAATGATCTTTCTACAAGGAATCAATATGCACATCTTGTTGAACTTAATTACCACAAACTGGTAGTCAGGTCCCTCCCTAGTTGTTGGTAAACATTACACAAAGTCCATGCGTGTGATTTCCCAAGGATGAGTAGGTATAAGTAAGGGGTGATATAGACCCCATTTATTGTTGCTAGGCTTGTTGGTGCAATAAACCATGCATCATCTTATGAACCTAGCTAGCTTCTCTTGCATCTTGGGCCAGTAAACAGACCTTTACAAGTTGGAGATGATCTTCCTTACACCAAACATCTCTACAAGGTTGGAGGTATGAGCCTCTATAATTAGTTGCAATTGCTTAACTTTAGGAACACATAGCTTATCCAACCTGTAGAGTAATCCATCCTAGAGATGATATTCGACAATGTTGTCACGATCGTGTACATGAATCTCAATTTTAAACTGCTAAAAGACCTCCTTCAAGTCCTCATCCTCTAGATATGCCTCTTTGTATGCATCATGGGTGAATGGTTCTGTGTGCATGAAAGTTTCGATAGATGTGATCTTTGATGTGGGTGGCCTTGAAAGTTTATCAGCCAACTTGTGTGTGCTTCCCTTCTTGTACTTAATCTCTAAATGAAACTATTATAGAAACATCATCCACATGTAATGTTTGGCCTACTATAGCTTACTCTGCGCCTACAAGTACTAAAGCGCCTAGTGATATGTGTGGATTATTGCATCCTTTCCTATCATATAGTGCTTCCAGTACTTTGTATCTTACCCCATAGTAGCATATGGGCCTTCCTCCCTGCATCAAGGCCAATCCCATAACAAACATACTCATATTTGTCTCCACCTCAAGGGATACTACAATTTTGTTAGTTACATAATTATTGCTTGACTAATCTTCTTCATTAGCTCCGCAAAGGCCCTCTACTAACCATTTCCCCACTGGAAACTCTTGCCACTTGTTGTTATAGCATGGAGTGGTGTTGATACCATTAAAGATGAGGCTATGAATTTATGTAGATACGATGTTTTCTCAATGAAACTCGTGACCTTAGAAATTAGAGGAAATTTCAACCTAAAAGTGGCCTCCTGAGGAAAAATAATAAAATAAGGGTTATGAATTTTGGAGAGAAAATAAGAAATCTATTCTTTTATTGTATTTTTGGCTTATCTCCTTATAGGTTTCTCAAATTTCAGGTGTAGACACTCATTGGGTGTAGAATTAAATTCCACATCCAATGAGCACCCACTATCCATACTTCTGAGAAGACCCATATTGATAAAAATTAAAGATATATTAAAAAACATGTTACAAGAAATTTCAACCTAAAAGTGGCCTCCCATGAAAAATATTAAAATAATAGTTAAAATAATAGTTAAAATAATAAAATAAGGGCTATGAATTTTGGAGAGAAAAGAAGAAAATTAATCTTTTATTGTATTTTTGGCTTATCTCCTTATTGGTTTACTAAAATTTCAAGTGTAGACACTCATTGGATGCATAATAAAATTCCACATCCAATGAGTACCCATTATGCATATTTTTTAGAAGATCCACATTAATAAAAATTAAGGATACATTAAAAGATCACGTCACACACTTTTTTTATTATATATTTAATTTTTATCAATATGGGTCTTCCCAAAAGTATGTATAACGGTTAATCGCTGGATATGGAATTTAATTTTGTATTCTATGAGTGTCTAAACTTGAAATTTGAGTAAACCTATATTCAACACACCTTTTTAATGTATTTTTTTTTTTTATTATTATCAACGTGGGTCTTCTCATAAATATGCATAATGGGTACTCATTGGATGTGGAATTTAATTCTACATCCAACGAGTCCCTAGACTTGAAATTTGAGTAAACCTATCAGGAGAGAAACCAAATGCAATAATAATATACAAGTATTTTTCTTATTTTCCCCCCAAAATATTTACATGTATCTGTTTTCAAAGTTAAAAGGTTTTGATTGGTTTACATATTATGTACATAAAATTTCATTTGCACATTTAGACTAAAATTTCCTCTAATTAACATTATTAGGAACTTTCCATTTCATTATGGCCTCTAGCTTCATAGGATCTATATTCATATCTGTTTCATCTACCACATACCCTAGATACACAAACTGTTGTGCAAACTCACACTTCCTAAGATTTTCTAATGTCTCCAGCACCTACATCAAATGTAATATGTGCTCCTCCGAGGTAGCACTATATACCAATGTACATAGAAATAAATAATAATAAATGAATATATAAAATAGGGAAGTACATCATTCATTAATCCCATCAACACAACTAGTGTATTACGTAGGCCAAATGGCACAACTAACTACTGATACAAACCTTGCCTAGTTTTGAAGGTGGTCTTCTAGGTATCTCTTATGTGATTCGAGCTTGGTGATATCCATACTTTAGATATAAAGTATGGCCTTGAGCATGATCTCGCTCAATTCCTTATAACGTATACGCACTCACCAAGCCTGATCCATATTTGGTATAATGATTATGGGGTGACCCACATGGTGATATGCCTGGTCAAGTGACACATTATTCCATTAGTTGTTGCAACTTTTTCTTCTCCTCACTTGATTTTGTATTACACTGCTTGTACAGCCCAATGCTTGGTAATGGGATGTCCAAAAATAGTTGGATCTCGACTCCACTACCCTCTTAGGTGGTAACCCATCAGCCTCCTGTAACACATCCATGTATGCCTATAGCAACTCTTCCAATTATTTTTATATTTCTTAATACACCCAATTAGGGATGATTTTCCTCTTACTATCTCTTCTACCCAATTATTTTCTCTTAGGACCAATGAAACATAATTCTTAACGGAACTGATTAGTTTATTGGCTTCATTGGCACTTATTAGTGCAATCTTTGGCTTTCCTTTGTACACGTTTACAGTGAACAATTTTTCATCCTTGAAAAACCAATACTAATTGGATCTCTGCATTAATATTTCATCTCACATGTACATTTAGGGACTCCTAAAGACAACTCCAAATACATCAAGGGGAACCACATCTAGTTTTATTTCATCAATAAAATCAACACTGATAACAAATCTAATTTTTGACTATTTTATTACCTTAATCTTTTCATCCTTATTCACCCATCCCGTTGGATATGGGCTTAGATGATCACAAACTTTCAACACCAAATTCTTGACTAGCTCCGCTATAATGAGAATTTCCTGTGATCCTGAGTCAAACATAGCATCAATCTTTGTCCTCTTGACCTATATCTTTATATGGAAGAATTTGGTCATTTATTTCCCTTTATGATGCTAAAGGCTACTCAAATTCTCCTCCTTATGCATTGATGTATAGACTATCTTCTCATCTGCGTCTAAGTTTCTTTCAACTTGGTTTCCTGAATCAATTGCCATGAGATTCTGCTTCTTACTATTTTTCCTTTTGTTCTTTAGGTTAAGATTTGAATGTAACTTTCCATGCTTCTCCTCTGTATGCTTGTAAATGTTGCAGTGGTTGTTGGGATCTTTGAATTTATGTGTCGTGGTTTCCATCGTTTTATTTTCTCCCCATTTCTACTTCTTATCCCCTCCTTAGAACCATTATGTTGCTTCTTCTTCTTCGATCAACTTGATTTCCCTTTATTCAGGCCTATGTTTTCCAAGTATTGTTCCTATACTCAAGCCTTGTCCATCTATTTAGGGTTTAAAAACATCATTTTCTCCCATAGATGGCGATGTAGAACCCCCAAATACTCTAGGAGTAAATTTAGGTTCTTTGGGGAGATACCCAACATTACAACCAAATTTATGAATTTCGTGGAGTACTCCTGCATGCTTTTCCCCTACTTTTTCCTAAAGTAGTACCACTAGCTTCACTCATTCTCTTCATACCCAATAGGGTAAATTTGTGGCTTTATGAGTGTTTTTAAGTCCTCTCGCTTAGTCGCTAGAGGATCTCCCTCCAACTATTATGGTCCCCTTATGGCTTTCCCACAAAGTTAGGGCATGGCCCTCTAATTTCAACCATGAAAATGAAATATTTTATTCTTCCTCAATTTGATGGAAACCGAAATACACTTCCAGATGTTGCAACTATTGGTTTATCTTCAGAGTTTCAATCTTATTTTGTTATGACTTGATATCTACCTTCGCTTCCATATTTAATAGGAACAGTGAATGATTCATGACACTTGAACTAGGTTGATCTTTTTCAAGTCCTTTATTTGGTTGGTTCTCTATTTTTTCCTGACCTTTTGATCCCCCCTCTGATTTTTCCTCTACATTGGAACCCCCATCTTCTCCAACTATCCCAAGCTTATTGCTTAGGATCACCATGAGGATATTTACATTACAATTTATACCAACGACTTGTTGTTCCAAACGCAAAAACCTATCCTTTGTAGGATCAAAAGGGTTATTCACATATTTGTTGGCCATGAATGGGGTTTTAGTTCTTTTGGCCCAACCTATCTAGATCCCCTACAAATTTCCATGATACACGCAAAGAAACCTCCTCTAATACAAATATAATTTGTAAACTTTTGTGGGTATTCCATTGGACAATTTGTCACAATAGAATGTATAAAATTATACTTAAATTCCAAGATCTAGCTTATTTCAATTTTATATCTCTATAGACTTAGATATTTGTGGATTAATATTAAAACTATGTGCATGCAAATTAAAATTATCTAGAAAATAGAGAATGGAAAAATAAATCTCACAAACACATTTGACACACGATATGACCTAGGAAGCCCTTTCAGGGGAAAAACCTAGTTGGAATGTGAGGTTTCTCTTCCCTCATTCTCTGAATAGAAAATGTTAATGAGCACAAACATGTATGGCCTATGGCATGTGGACTACTATAATGAACAAATCCTCTTTGTGTGCCCTATCTCCTAACCCTCTCGATTTTTTTGCTCAGCTATGGAACCAAGGCACTCGAAAGAATGGAACCCCTTTTCCTCCGAGTGGCTTGGTTATAACACAACTTGGTAACCTACTAGTGGTTAGGTTTAACTACCTCAACTCTTAACCAAAGTTACAATATAGGGCCTTCTAGAGTCTTATTCATCATAATCATCTCGCTAGCCCATTTTCCATAAATTATGGTGGCTAACATCACATCCTCTCAGATCATGGTGGGGAAAACAAGAAGTTCAAATTCTTACTATAACTTCCACATACAGATTATGAATGACATGGCTTGTGTGTCATTAGAAGGGTCTCTATGTGCAAAATAAAAAAGAAGGTGCAATGATAAAGCATAAAAAGTTTACCCCCAAAAAATTTCATTCAATGCCTCAAAATTCCCGCAAAAGGTTTTAGACCCCAATTTGTGAAACTAGGTCGCGCTCATACAAAGGGTCATGTGAACTAATTCCTCCACTTTTTCCACTTTGAAAGCATTGATATGGATGAAAAACAATATAATGTTCCAATCCAGATCAATAGCTGCAAAGGAATATGTCAACTATATGCTTGCTACTTTCCCTTACATAAAGTCTCTCTGCCATTTAGTTTCAAATAAAATCGGATAGGATTGTTAGTGACAAGGAGAGGATCTCTTGGTGGCATGGTTTGAATTGTGTTATGTTCAAGGGGTAAGATCATTCAAGGTGGTGCCTCTGTTAATTTGTTAGGGTATCTCGCATGCTAGGAATAAAACCATTTTTAATGATCTTTTAATGCCCTCAGAGATTATCACAACTCAATCACTTGCTATATTATGCTTTTTCCCTAAGCATCAAATAGTTCACAGTAGCAGGAATGTTACTCAAGATCAAATTGGTAAGTCTAGGTTGTGGGCTTTTTGGATAGGGCAACTCATGGTGAACCAAACCTTTCTGAGAGAGGTGCAATTTTGTTTTTAATAGAGTAACATTTTTTCCATATCAAAATGGGACTATGTGAAGGTTCAAACAACCTTGCAGAATTAATGGCTTCGAAGCTCCTATTTCTTTTTTCCCTTGAAAATGATGTTCACTCTTTGCAAGCTTTCGGAGACTCAATGTTGGTAATAAATTGAGTCATTGGAGAAAGAAAATGCAACAATTTGGGGATTTTTCCTCGTGCCAATGAGATAGTTTGTTTAAAATATTAATTTAACATGTTCACTATTACTCATGTCTATAGGGAGGGCAACACCCAAGAAGACTACCTCTCTAAGGAAAGCATTCGATCTGGATGACTTTGGAGCCTCAAAATGATAGACTATATGAGTATGATCATAGACCTTTGATGGAGAGTGGTCGAGAAGCACTTATGCACCAAATGTTTAGACTTTCTGATGTGGAATTTTAAAATGGTTATATATATGTCAAATGAAAGCAACACTTATATATTTTTTTGTATCAACACATTATATGTGATTCTACCCTTTCGAGACAATACACATTAAACTTTGATATCTATTTTTGTAACATTTTTTCTATGGCTTATTAATTTTTAGACAAAACTATGAAATCTACATATATAAATACATGCTAAACATATATCTACAAAATATAATTTTATTTCCAAATCATTAAATT